>JAKTYG010000067.1:0-51449 GCA_030564725.1 Chernovozyma sophiae-reginae
CTTGCCATATTGCCACTGGTTTATCTTCTCAGGACGTCTAAATGGCAACAGAAAGCACCCCTTTGAAAAACAGAAGAGCGGACGATGTTGAGCAGTACATTATTGAGGATGACGATGACGAAGACCAACCGTTGAATCGTGTGTTGAAATATTTTATTGCAGCAACATGTGTGTTATTGGGTGTCTTATCAATGTATTTATTTATCTTCTTTCTTCCACTGCAATTCATTCCAGAAGCCAGACCAATTGAAGGTATTGAAAAAGTTACCCAAGTAGCAGTGAAGCTCAGACCAATTGATAGCGCTAGAGTTAAAACTTTGGGTTTGGATAATTTCAAATATCTTGAAGACGATGATGATGATGAGGACAATCTCATCTTCGGGAATGAATCTGATGGAGAGGATAATGAGAATTCACTTGATGAAATGGAAGCAGAGATCCAGGAAAATTCTCAGATCGATGAAGATGATGATAATGATTACTCAGCATCAACGACTACAGCTGAGAGATATATACTTGTTGGAGATATTCATGGAGAATACCGTCATTTAATGAAGCTTCTTAAGAAAATTCAATTTAATAATGAGACTGATCATTTACTTCTACTTGGAGATTTCATCACCAAGGGACCTGATTCGATCAAAGTTCTTGATTGGGCTATTGAGAATAACATCGATTGTATACTTGGGAACCATGAGTATTACGTTCTTCAGAATTATGCTTTATTCCATCGCTTAGATGCCCCATTTTTTGTTAAAGCGAACGTATCTGACGCTAAAGAACCGCTAGTGAATATTCAAGACAAATTCAATGACGATCCAGAATTTCTATTGGCCAAGAAATTACAACCAAAGCATGTTGAATATATAAATAATTGTCCGGTGATCAAAAAGCTTGGTAAAGTTCCATACCATAAACCGGCTAATAACAACGGAACTAAGAAGTATATTCAAGGAGTAGCAGTTCACGCCGGGTTAAGGTGGGATTTACTTGATCTCGAAGAGCAACATCCAGTTGAATGTTTAGAAATGAGGAAATATATGCCTCCAACATTTAGAGAAACTACTGATGATCCTCATGTTGAAGGAGCGGTCAATTGGTCCAAGATTTGGAAACAGAAGCAAGCTGAATTGCCTTTACACAAGAGATTGGCCGTTTATTATGGTCATGATGCAAGAAGAGGTCTCAGAATAAAGAAATATACTAAAGGTATGGATTCAAGATGTAACGCAGGGGGACATCTTTCAGCAATGATAATTTGGAAAGAAGCACAATTTAAAGATGGGAAGAAACTGGGTTATATATATAAAGAGCAACCGTTCCGAGTGGAGTGTAATTAGATAAATGAAACATATATAAATATATGAATAACAATAATTTAATTCCACGTCGGTGGATATACTACAGTAGAATAAACAATAAGTAATAGAGCAAAATATACATAAAATTGGTAGAAAGGTGTTTGAATTGCAGTCTCTCAGTCTACTACATTTGACCCAGCCATACAATGTCCCCTCGAGCCATCACCTTGAAATGCCTGCACAGTACGAATGAATGTAATTTTATCGTTTTTTTTTTTTTTGTGTAATCAACTTGGGTTGTTTACGCACTCGTCACTTAATTTCACATCAAAACACCCGTTTGTTGTTTATCTAATCCTTAGAGGGTGCAAAAGAGTTCAAGATATTTGCAACCTTTGAACGAAATCTTCCCATTGAGATAGTGCAAAGATAATATTAGTTGTATTTGGAACAGTCTTACTGAAACTAACTTGTACCTTTAGAGATGAGCTTCAATAATTTAGATTATGCTTCTAACTTCAATCAAGTGAGTCAACCTAGCAGGCTAAATGGATTGTTTGTCCTGGCACAAAGAACTCCAATGCATTTCTATATACCTTACGATGAACAAGGTAGAGACGATTATATTAAGTTGATTGGAGAACATGGTGGAGCTGTTACTGATACCGAACCAACTCCACAGAATGGGGTAATCTTATTAAGTTCAAGGTATAGTCAAAACAGAACTGCTTTCAAGCTCAACTTTATATTGGATTCAGTGAAACGAGGAATTACCCAAGAGTTAAGATTATACAAGCTTCACGTTCCGTTAGAACATGCTGAGTATAATGAATTGTTACAGCAGCAACAGCAGCAACAGCTTCACCAATATCAACAACATTTGATCCCAATGCCACAAGAACTTCAACAGCAGCAGCTGCAACAACAACAACAACAACAACAACAACAACAACAACAACAACAACAACAACAACTGGAACAACTGGAACAACTCCAACAACTTCAACATTACTCAGGTAAAGATGATAAAAGAAGCTCCAATTCCAAACATTCCTTCACGACAGAAGAAGACGAATATATTTTGGAGCAGGTTCGTCTTGATCCTAGACGTCGAACAAGCCATAAACTCTTTGATGAAATTGCACTTACTCTCTCTACCCATACTGGAAATTCAATTAGATATAGGTATCGTAATCAACTAGAAAGTAAACTTGGTTACGTCTATAAAACAGATCCTTATGGTAGATTGGCTAAGGATACATCGGGGAATTATGTTAAAGAATCAATTGATAACTTACCGAAAACAATGAAAAATAGATTCACTGCTAGCGATGATTATGCTTTATGTGTTAAAATTATTGACTATAATCATCACGAATATGAAAAGCATGTTGAAGAAGGGTTGATCAATTCACTGACAGAGCCCCTTAACTTGGATGGTAATTTAACCGTACCTGTATCGTTCTTTAGAGAAATGGAAAGGCAATATCCAAATCATACTCGAGCTGCTTGGAGAGATAGATATCGGAAATTTGCAAGCAAATATGGAATTAAGAAATATGCAGATTATTATCTCAGTAATAAAGATCCTCAACCTATGAAAGATTTTACAAAGAGAGGTAATTTCAAGCTTTTAAAGTCCGCTGAAAGTGTTAGAAATTTAATAGGTTCCAATCGTGAAAATGATAGATCTCTTTCAAGCAAAATTTCAAATAGTAAAACTCAAAATGATGCAAATTCTGCATTAGATGAAGAAATAGGAGAGGTGAAAAGTTCAAATATTGACGAAGCTTTGATAAATTCAAATCATGGGCAATCTTCACATTCTAATAACTATAATGATGAAGGTGATAGAGATCAAGTTGATGATGACGATGAAAATTTTGTAGATGCACTGGAAGGTATCTCACAAGATTTGAGAAAACTTGAAACCAAGAAAATAAGTGAATCGTCCCAACTAGTATCACAATTATCACAGCCAGTTCAAAGCTTGGAAGCTTCACAAGCGGAAATTGGATTTACTTATCCTCTGCCAGGCTTAGAACTAGATGAAATCTTTAGTTCACAATTTTATAAAGTTAAATCAAAAGATGCAGCACTAAAGTTAATTAAAAGTATAATTGATGTTGGAGATGAGAACCCTAGTCATTTGTTTGCTAGATTTCAAGATGAATTAGGATTTACAGAATTGTTTTGCACAATAATAATTTTATATACTAATGGTGACTATTCTAAGATTTGGGTTTATTTAAAAGAAGTTTTCAGTAAACTACATGATGAAAATCTCAAACTTGATCTGAGTGAAACCTATAAATTATTGGAGATAGAAGGTATAAATGGGATTTGGAATAAGAAGTACGATGAGATGTTATTGAGCAATACTCCACGGAATTTGGCACTCTTGAGACAAGTTCATGATGATAATCTGATTGAAATTAGAAGGCAATTTCTCGATGTAGCCAGACAATGATAATGTGAAAAATTCTTAAAGTCAAGGTGGAACAAGAGAGGAATCAATAATTCAAAAATAACGAAAAAGAAAAACGAAAAAAAAACAGTAATTTAATGAATTTTAACTGACAGGAAGTAAGGATTTATGTTTTAGGTGTATACTATTTTATTTTTGTTCTTGTAATATAAGATAAATCAATGTACTACTCACTTCTATAGTTTGAGGTCTCTTGAGAAAGAAAAGTCGAAAGAAAGATCATAATCAATTTTGTGCAGGACTAAAGAGTATTTGGTGATTTGACCTCACTAGAAGAACGAACATGGCTATTTTTCACTTCAGAGTTGTCTCGAGAAATTGATAATAAATTTTGAGTTATATCAACTCAATGCCTCCTAAACATAAAATTGGCAAGCCCAATAATATCTCAAAGACAAAAACTCCAAAAAAAGTCACTGCACAAGGTAAACCAGTACCTCCAGCAACTTCGCATGCATTCAAATACAACCCAAATCCATCCACTGGTACCAAATACTGGTTGATAAAATCGGAACCTATTTCACGGATTGATCCTGCGACTAAACAAGATGTTAAGTTCCCGTTGTCAGATTTGGTTGGTGAAAATAAAATTGAAACTTGGGATGGAGTACGAAATTATGAAGCAAGGAATAATATGTTGGCCATGTCTGCAGGAGATATAGCGTTATTTTATCATTCCAACTGTGATACACCAGGTATTGTAGGAGAAGTTGAGATAGCGAATGAAGCACATGTTGATGAAACTCAGTTCAATCCCAAACATAAATCATTTGATGCAAAATCTACAAGAGAATCACCGAAATGGTGGTGTGTTGATGTAAAGTTCCACCGAAGATTTAGAAGGAAGCTTTCATTGTATGAATTAAAAGAAAAATCAGACAGTTTACCAGATTTTTTACTATTAACTAGAGGCAGATTGAGTGTAATACCACTAGGATATGAATTGTATTCAGAATTAATCAAGTTAGAGAAGAAAGGTGACATTAAGGATGACTTAGATTGTGACATTAGTAGAGATCTAATCTTGGGTTGTGAGAATTGTTAGACTCAGAGAAAGTTCTGAGATTGAGACAATTTCTGAGAACAATGACAATTTATACCCGAAGGAGATTCACAGACCCAGAGGATAGTGATAGACTTATAAGAAATGTCGAGATAAAGATAGAGACTGAAAGAATCTACGGGAGTTCGAAATCAAGAGCAGTTCTGACACCAGAGGGTTTTGTTAGATTCGGAACAGATTGATAGATTCAGATTCAGAGGAGATTCAGGATCCAGACGACAACTTGAAGACTCGCACCAAAATTCATAGACACCAAAGAAGATGTAAGACCCAGAGGAGATTCATACATCTAGAATGTTTTGGAGATCTAAGAGGAGTTCTAAAATCCAGAGGATTCTCACAGAACGGATGGATAGGCAGAGACCTCGTGGCCTCGTGGTTACACATAGACCTTGCGAATACCCATGCATGTCACATATGATTATTCATTGGCCATACGGCACTAGTTAAAACTAACCTACCATACATGTGGTAGCCACCTGTTTTTCAAGGTTCGTTCGGTTTCCATCGCAAGACTATCCCACCCACCTGATGGTAGAGTCTCTATTGATCAATATCCTTTCCTATTCAGGACTTTTCTTGTAATCTAGATCTGGCATGTACTTATATTTGTAGCCCTTGGTAGTTATCATATAAAATATTCAAAGGTAATTGAAAAAAAAATTTTCAGTTTTGAGAGATTTAGAGCCAATGAATCAAGTAGGCTTAGGAAATGACAAGTAAGAGATTACAATGTATTACAATTATGAACAATGAAAGTAAAATGAGAAACAGTTTTTAAAAAATGGTATAAAACAAAAAAACAAGTTTAATTATACAAGGATTAAACTTAATTGAGAATACCCCAGTATTGTTCAGCGTTGAAAGCACCAGGAGACTTCCAGTAGTCATTGAAAGCAGTGAATAAAAGAACATCATTACCACAAGTAGATTTAATGGAAGAAATAGCTGAAGCTTGATTGTCAGAGGAAGGAACGGCGACACCATTGGTTTCACCTTGAGATGGCCATCCACTTTCAGTAATTAAAACAGATTTGGAGTTACCACAAGCTTCAGAAACACGTTGGATTTGTTCTAAAACCCAAGTACCAGCATCTGCAGCGGTTACACCACCGTCAAAGAAAGCGTGAGCGTTAACAGCAATGTAGTCTGAGTAGTCACATAAAGCAGGGTTGTTAATAACTGCAATGAAAGTATCTACGGAAACAACTGAACCAGAGTAACCAGCAGCAGTAAGAGCGGATTTGGCAGTTTCAATGTAACCAGAAATTTGGGAAGTAGTAGCAGAACCACTGTTAACTAATTCATTACCAACAGAGACGGTATGAATATCATTCCAACTACCGGCAGAGCTAACGGCGGAAGCAATAGCGGAAACTCCGGCAGCGATTTGGTCAACGTAGTAAATACCAGCAAAGATCTTTTGTCCAGAAGCTTTAGCAGCAAGAACTGCTTCAACTTGGTTACAGTCAACACCGTACAAACGGATAATTTCAAAACCTGAAAGTTGAGCAATTTCTGAGGCAATATCAGAACTACTCTTACATCCACCTGATGATGAGTAAGGAGAGTAAGTGATACCTTTAGATCCACCAGTGAAAGATCCACTTGAAGAACTGGAACTTGAAGAACTAGAACTTGAAGATCCAGAAGCTACAGAAGCTGAGGAAGTAGTAACAGTTGCTAAAGTAGTTGCAGCTGGAGTTGCAGAGGCAGCACCGGCAGTTACTTGAACGATTTCAGTGACAACTTGAACAGCTCTCTTTTCTTGATGTTCATGATGTTGATGTTGGAGAGGACTGGCAATGGCAGAACCGATCAAAGCGGCAGTAAAGACGTTTTTGAAAAGCATTGTAAACAAAGGGAAAGTAAATTAGATTCAACTAAAAAAAAAATTTTAAACGAACGGAAATAAATCTCTTAACTGTTAAAATAAACTGAACAGGTTCTAGGGAGCGTAAAGGAGTGACTGTAGAAACTGATCTAAATCAAGTTAAAAATGATTCTAATAAAGAAGGAGAAAAGACTTGTTAACAAAAAAATTTGTGTTGAATGGATTTCTTGAGGTTAAAGAATGAGAATGAGGAAAAAAAGGAGCGATTGATATTTTTTGGGACTGGTACTCCTTTGTGTAACCTCGTGTATAAAAACTACGTGTTTACTGAATGAGGCTCAAAAGGAATTGGCTAGGCATTATTTTGGCGTCTATCGTGCATGGGAGACAACCATTGGAGAGATAACTTTAAGCGATTATAGTGAAGGGGGGTGGGGGGGCGTTAGATTATGAGACGCAACTGAGGTGGGTTATATGTAACCACTGGAATACAAGAAAAAGCCTGGTTGCGGTGCCATTACTTAGTTACTTGGCGAGAGAGTTCTCGGTGAAGCTGGAAGGTCTGGAAGTGGAATGGTGCAACCATTTTTTTTTTTTTCATGTTTGGGATTTTCCACAGCTCTTAAGTTTTTCAATTGATCAAATTCATTTCATTGAATATGATGGTCAAATATTCTAGTTGAATACATTTTTGCACAAAAATAGATTCTTCTACTTGATTACTTAATTCGAATTCAAATAAGCAGGTAAAAAGGGATGATTCAAGATTTTTCTTGCTTTCTAACTCACCAATTAACCGATAGTCGAAAGTGTCAAATTGCTCTACTTTGTTCCGATTTTGTTTCAAATTTTGTTTACCTAATCTGGATTTGGTCAAATTGACGATTTGAGAATGTTTAAAATTTTCCCTTGACCGATATGCACTACCTCTCACGGAACTCGACTGAATCTTAATCAGTATCGAAATGGTGTATCAGTCTGGATCGCACTCCGGTTTTTCTTTTGCTTGAAATCAAATACCGTTGAGATTTAAGGACTATACAATGAAATGGAGAAAAAAAAAATGGAAACACCGGCGGATTGCAACAACAAGGCTAAGTCCTAACTTCAGAAATTACGTGAATATACTAATCCTTTCGTTTAAATTTGTTTTGTTTTGCTTAGTTTTGGTATTTTCCTTTTACTTCGCTTAGTGTTGTTTTCTTTTCCTGTTCTTTGGTCTCTAACTTCTTCGCTTAGAGTTAAGTGAACTTGAAAATTTTCCCACAGTTTGTCGCTGATGCTTTTATGCAATTGTAATTTCTTGGTTCCAAATCTTGTGGTCGCGCACTCATTAAAGGTTAAGTCGTGAACATGTAATCAGCGGTTTGTTTATGTTGCAACCCATATTAGGATTATTTTGTTTGTTATGGTTTCCATTCTCTTTCTTATTTTCAAGAAGCAATCCATATTATGCAAAGGAACAAGCCTCAAGTACGTAAAATGATTTTCCTGAATAGGAATGTATAAAGACTGCGGACGATCCTATTGACGTTGAGTGTTGATCTTTTACTCTGAGGTATGTTTGATTGTTAGAATTACTTATTCTCTTAGATACAGTCATACTGTTAGATTCAGTCATTCTCTTAGATTCAGTTGTGCTCCCTGATATTATCAGATATCGTTGCAATTCTAAGATACAGCTCGTCTCAGATAATGATCTTAGATACGGTAACTATTCTCAATTCTCTTAGACTCTGCAATTCTCTAGTGTTACTAATCCTTGCGAGTGCTGAAAATTCTCTCTAGTACAGTTAATCTCTGTTACTGCTGATCCTCTCTAGTATGTAACTCCTCTCTAGCAGTAAATCCTGAATCGTCTCTGATACCGTTAATGTACAATTTCAATTCCAGTGGGTTCATTCTAGATCTGGAAGGAAATGGCCCCTTCTGGTGATACTTCCATCCTCATGTTGTGGACAATTTCACACTCCTACATTCACCTTACGAACCATATATGATCTGCAAATGGCTTCAAAAAATTTATGCTACGTAGTATTGTGAATGATTGATTCAGTTTTCAAATCGTTGATATCTATCCAGAACCTTGAGTTACAGAAACATCTTTTTCTTGTTTGTCCAGACATCTCTATTTATCTTAGTAGTGTTATAGCTCCTGTTCCTTCTCAATATATTATATCGTTGTAGGGGAGAGCAATCCTTGAATGAAGTACTAACTTTCGAGTTCTTGGTGCTTAAGTGGAACCTTTCTTATTATTTATGGCTGGCGGTGAAAGGCATCTAAGGTATGGGAATGAAAGAGAAAGAACTGATTTAAGAAAGAGATATGCGACTTCTCAATAGTAGTAAGAGTAACAGTTATACAATGACAATTCAATTACTTCGTTCTTAGTTGGAGGTATGGATTGGTCTGCCCCCGTCCTCTTTGGTCTTCTTTACTTTACTTCACAACTTTCTTCCTGTTTGATTTCTTATTCTTAACTATAAGTCCATATTTTTGTCCCATTCTGCCACAGTGGGAACCAATATAGTATAGCTCTCTGGATAAGCACAATTTACGATTGAATAGTTCCACCGATCATCTACAATACATATCCAATCTCTCTTTATCCTGCTAGTTATCACTCTTTCAGCTACCCTACAAAAACATTAATTATGGAATAATACCCAACAAGTTTATAACCTCTTACAACCTTGTGCAACAAACAAAGAACGCTACAAATTCTGCATCCACTTTGCACCCACAGCTTCAGTATGTGCCGGAAACTGCGATCGAATAAGATTGCTTGCTCCCCCCTTGGCTTGGGTAGCCGATAATTAATGACAGACTAATCATTCAAAGAACGCGAAAACTGATCTTTGTACCATTAGGTTCCGTAGTTCAGTCTGATTACACATTCGATTAATCAATCAATTACATCTAACCTTTGGATCATAGTAGTGTAAGACATACCGTCAGACTTCTAATCAATCTTTCAAAGCTTATCTTGTGTTTGGTCAACGTCTAACCTCCCTTTTGAATATAAATCGTATTAATCCGCACGTCTCAGGAACTCTTTCTCTCCTTTTATTGAATAAATTGGTCCGCAAAAATTCAAATTACTGATCTGATAATTACTTCGTGTTAGATTCCAATTTGAATATTTATACAAGGACAAATCTCTTTCTTGAAACACTTTGACAAATCAGTGTCGGTGCAGGAATAGAGAAGGAACCGTTTGAATCATTTTATACGCTTTGAACTTTGGGTTCTTCCATATCGGTTGCTTGAGTTTCAAACAACATATAAAGAGATAGATAATACAATTTGAGGTAGCCAAACTGGTTTAAAATTTTCAACAAAATCCTCGAATTCGATCAACAAAATTATTAAATAGCTTTTTAAAATGATCAAGGAGACTACTCAAGAAGAGAATCCAATGGATATAGATCCTAATTCAAACGCCCACTCTGAAATCATCACCATAATAGACGATGTTGAGGACGATGATGATAATGAAGAAGAAGATATAGACCTTGATCTTGATGGGGAACAAGATGAAGATGAAGACGAAATTGAAGAAATTGATGATGAAGAGGACGATTATCGGGAAATTGATGGTAGAGATCGACCTGATGACAAATTCACATCTCAACCTGATATTTCAGAACGTATACAGCATCTGTCTGGGAGTTCTCATTCGTTTCCATTGGCAACCGAATTTAACGAAGTTTCTAAATTATTAATGAAACCGATTCCAGATTATCCAATTACTGAACAGACTTATAATGTATGGGAAATCAAAGATTGGAATGGGTTAAAGGAAAATAAAATAAGAGGACCGACTTTTACATGTGGAGGATTTTCTTGGAATATTTTACTTTTTCCCAACGGTAACAACAACAATCAATTAGCAATTTATATTGAACCAAATCCCATTGATCAGGAAAATTCAAATTGGTATGTATGTGCACAATTTGTTTTAGATATCTGGAATCCAAATCATCCAGAATGTCATATTTCAAGTGGATCATTCCACAGATTTAACAAAAACGAAACTGATTGGGGGTTTTCAAATTTCATAGATTTAAAGAATTTGATCTCGCCTAAGTTTATCAGGCATCAGAATCCATCCACTATATCACATTCAATTCTTGAAAAAAATGAATTAAATATAACTGCGTACGTAAAAGTCATCGATGACTCTTCGACCGGAGTGTTATGGCATTCATTTTCAGACTATGATTCTAAATCATCTGCAGGCTATGTTGGTTTGAATAATCAAGGAGCAACGTGCTATTTAAATTCTTTATTACAGTCTTATTATACTACCAAGAATTTCAAAAGACTTGTTTATCAAATTCCGACCAAAAATCACCAAAAGGGAAAATCAGTGCCATTATCTTTGCAAAGAATTTTCTATCAGTTGAAAACATCAAATGAGCCAGTTGCCACGTTAGAATTGACCAAATCTTTTGGTTGGGATTCTAGTGATGCATTTACTCAACATGATGTTCAAGAGTTAAATCGTATATTGATGGACAAGTTAGAATCAGCCATGAAAGGATCACCAATTGAAAATAGTTTAAATAACATATTTGTTGGTAAAATGAAATCTTATATTAAATGTGTCAATGTTGCTTATGAATCTTCGAGAGTTGAAGATTTTTGGGATATTCAATTAAACGTTAAAGGATTCAAAAACTTAGAAGATGCCTTCAAGAATTACATTGAAGTTGAGATGTTAGAAGGTGAGAATAAATATCAAGCAGGAGATGAATATGGATATCAAGATGCCAAGAAGGGTGTAGTGTTTGAATCCTTTCCACCTGTATTGCATTTGCAATTGAAAAGATTTGAATACGATTTTATGATTGATGATTTAGTCAAAATCGATGACAACTTTGAATTCCCTGACTTAATTGATTTGAAACCGTTCCTTGATGATGAGTTATCTGCTTCAATTAGACAACAGAACTGGAATTATAAATTGCACGGAGTTTTAGTTCATCAAGGAAGTATTTCAAATGGTCATTATTATGCATTGATTAAGCCAGGCTCCCAGAAAAATGAATGGCTTAGATTTGACGATGACAAGGTTTGGAAAGTAACCCCTAGTCAGGTATTTTATGAAAATTTTGGAGCTGCAGAAATACCCCATGAACAATTATTGAAATTTTCAAAATCTGAACAAAATGAATATATTATAAGGAGATCTACGTCAGCTTACATGTTAGTTTATTACCGTGAGAGTGAATTGTCAAAGATACTACCTGATGATGACGAAGAAGAAATCAATATTATACCACCACATATTCCAAAGGATTTACAGTCAGAATTAGATGAAAAGCTTAAGATCGAAAAAATTAAGCAGGAAGCTTTATATTACATTAATGTTAAATTTACAACCGGTAAAAACTTTAATAAGTATAATTCATTTGATTTATATCCTGACATCACTAATGAGAAGTTTTATGACCCTTCGTTGTATGATACAGAAGCAAACCCATTAATTTTAAAGGTTAAGAAGGAAGATAGTTTCAAAAGCTTATACGTTGAAATTGGAATTAAATTAGGTTTGATTTCTAATGATCATGCAGATCTCAGTCTTGAAGATATTGATATTCATCAATTCCCCTATAGATTGATATCGATGATTCATAGAAACAATCATACGAATAGAGCAGATACTCCAATACCTGATGATTTATTAAATAATACAGTGATTCAAGTGTTCCACGAGTGCTTCAATAGGAAATACGACGAAATGAGTTTCTATGTCGAAGAAGTAAGCAGAGATTTATTGAACGTTAGTCAGAACTTATCTTTTGAAAGCAAGGCAGTTGAAGAATTCAAATTCAAAGAAGTGTTTAACAAACTTGACTCAAAGTCTACTGATAATCAAGTTCTAAATTTCCCAAACATATTCGAACTGTCCTCTTATATTTTATTGTTCATCAAATATTTTGATCCTACTACAGGAGAACTTTATGGTATCACTCATGTAAATGTTTCAAAAGATGAAAAAATAAGCTCTATTATAGAGCCAATCAATAAATTATTGGGATTTTCAAGCAACACGAAGTTGTTACTCTTTGAAGAGTTGTCATCAGTTAAATTGGACGCCTTGCTAGTTGAGACTACTTTTGAAAAGAGTGAGCTCTGCAATGGGGATATAATCTGTGTTCAACCATTTGAATATAGTCAGAATGACACAGTCAAGTTTAATTCTATAAAGTCATATTATAGATTTATTTTAACCAGGTTCCATGTTTTGGTGTCACCATTTCATCCAAGTGAAGCAGAAGAAGATATTGACTTTGTGCAGAATGAAGAAGCTATTGACGTAGAAGAGAATGGAAAGCACACTATTGATATTGAACATAGTAATAATAATGGTGATACTAAGGATGTCAATCTTGCATCTACGGGAAATAATTATAATAAAACATTTGACTTTTGGATATCTATTCAATCAAGTTATTTAGAATTTGCTACCGAAATTGCAAAGCATATAGGAGATAATGTTGACCCCGAATATTTAAGAATATTTGCTGTTAACTACCAGAAGACTAAATTCCCATTAAAGCGTTCTACTCCAATCCAGCAAATATTTGGAAAAACAGTCAATGCATCTCAAATCACGAATTTTGAATATGAAATATTGAGTATACCATTGGAAGAATATGAAAATATGAAGTTGATCAAATTCATTTGGCTCACAAATCTAATTCATTACCAGAAATTTGAATTTCTTGTACCGAAAACGAGTCTTGTTGGAGAGGATTTAATGGCTAAGTTGTTACATAAAATTAAAATCCCGGAAAATCAGATTGGAAATATTTTAGTTTGGTCAGGTATCAATCATAAATATGTTGATTTAATTAAGTTTGATCGTGAAATTAGTACTATCCCAGACACTTTTGAACTATTCGCTGGATTATTTCCTGCTGAAATGGAAACATTGGTGAACTATGACATGGTCAAAAGGTATGATGGTCCAATTCATTCAATTGATACCAATAATAGTCCATCTAATGATAATAAATCGGTCAATGATACATCTACTCATCCAGAAAACAAAGAATTGATTGATATTGAAAATTATGAACTTCGTCAAGTAAAGGATTTCAACAAAAAACTCAATATGATTCCAGGATTTCATTTTTATAAAAATTCATCATATCATCACGGTATTCCATTTATATTCCCGGTATTTCCTTCTGAGAAATTTGTTGATACTAAGGCTAGATTGAGAGCTAAAATGGGATTAGGGATTAAAGAATTTGATAAAATAAAATTTGCTTTGGCCGATTTGAATGATAAAGGTCGCTACATTGATCATGAAAATGTTGAATTTGTATTGTATGATGAACTAAAGAAACATCAAGAACAATTATCATTAGCATTAGATCATCCAGATAGATCGCCTCGTCGTCAATCTCAATTTGATAGAGGAATTTCCATAAAATGATGATAAAGAATGAACTCTTTGAGAAAGTGAAAGACAGGAAGTGTATATCAAGTAGTTCAATCAAACCAACATACAATAATGTATATGTCTAGACATCTATGATAACGTTCTTTGCTTTTCTAATTCCCTTTGTCTGATATCTGTAGAACTTAATTTCCCCTTCCAATGATTTTTCTCGTTAGTACCTTCATCTCCAATAACATCTATACGTATAATATCCAAGACAGGAAATCCCTTATTTGTTCTGAAATTATTAACAAATTCACCACCCCTAGCAGATTCTGAGCTTACTACTAAGGCATCAATGTCTTTAATATAACCAGTTGGCCCACAAATATCGTTTATTTCGTAGCAATTTATTTGAACTTTTTCATTCAAAACTCGGTTAGTAAATTGTTTAACATTATGCTCTCTCTCATTAAAAGTCTCAAGAACTTCACTATATTGCTTGTTGACCAATAATTCAGGTCCAGTGATACCTATTATAAGAATTTCAGAACACACAAAACTTGCCATTGATAATAATATCTTATGACCATCATGAAGATGATCAAATGTACCGCCAACAGCAACTACGGGATATTGTTGAAGTGAAGTTGATTGAGTTGGCTTGGTGTAATCCCGACTGAGGATATTTGAAGATACAATCCTGAAATCGTCAGTTGTTAAATGATTTGAAATGTCCTTACTACAGTATTTTGTTATGTATTTTCGATCCTCTAATTCACGATTAAATATTACATTTATTTGGAAATGGTAGTCCTTTCTCTTGTTGGTGGCCCCAGTTCGAAATATCAGATAAAGATGTGATAAGACATCATTAAGCGAAATAGAATTGGAGATTTTTTCAAAAATCACTACATCAATTTCTTCTACCTCAGTCTTCAATTCAGATAAGAAAGTGTTGATTACTGCATCATAGTTAAATTTCGAGGGATCTTTAATTAAAAGCAACGCTGACATAATTATACAACACTGAATAGAGATCCCTGTTTAAACAAGATGAGTTGACTCTTGGATTATCTTTCACATTGTGGGGAGAACTGTTGCTTGATTCTCGTTCCTCCTGCATATAATTTAAGAAAATAATATAACCTTTTTAGATGGAACTGGAATGAAGGTCCCAAGGACATAGTAGTGTTTAATCCTGGCTTGTAACAATTTTTTTGTTTTATTTTATGTGTATTGACATTCAAGGAGAGTCATAAAATCAAAGGAAATGAATGTACCGCCAGATGAATATCTCAGGCTTCTCAAATTAAGAGCTACAGGTAGAGAATCGAGTAGTGATGAGCTGGAAAATGATAAGCAAAGGAAAGATTGGATTCAATTGAAGGCAAATATTAATTTAGTTTTAAATAAAAGTCATCGATCTAATATTAACCAAGTATCTAGAGATTTATTTCAACTTAATTTGTTAAGAGGCAAGGGTCTCTTGGTACGAAATATTATGAAAACTCAACTGAGTCATGAAGCTAAATCTTCAATCTATGCTGCATTAATATCAATAGTAAACTGTAAGATACCTGAAATTGGTGAATTATTAATTAGCCGATTGATTCTTCAGTTGAGAAGGGCTATAAGGAGAAAAGACAAACAACAGCAATTGAAATCTCTTAAATTTATTGCTTGTCTTGTCAATCAAAATGTGATCAATGATGTCATTGTATTGCAAATATTACAATTATTCCTCGACAAGCCTACCAATGGCACCATTTCGATGGCCGTATCGTTACTATACAATGTAGGAAGCTTCCTTGACAAAAATTCAGCGGCTGCAAGTAACATGATATTTGAAAGATTAAGAGTCATCTTACAAGAGAGTCTGTCAATCGATAAAATTAGTCAGAACCTTATAGAGAAATTATTTCATGAAAGAAAAATTCATTTTAAGAATTATCCAATAATAGAACGAGGTCTATCTTTAGTAGAACCATCAGAACAGGTTACACATTTAATTAGTTTGGATGATGACGATCTATCATCACAGGACGAGCTTAACTTGTATCGGTTTGATGAGCATTTCGAAGAATTGGAAAAAGAGTATAATGAGTTAAAGAAAGAGATTTTGAGAGATACAGAAGAGAAGAAGAATGGACAGGGAGAGGAGGAGGAGGAGCAGCAAGAGGAGGAGGAGGAAGAGGAAGAGGAAGAGCAAAAGGAGCAAAAGGAGCAAAAAGAGCAAAAAGAGCAAAAAGAATATGAAAAAGAAGATGTTGCTCAAACATTAGCATTAAATCAAAATAAAGATCAGCAGTCCAATGGGAAACTGGATAGCAAACATGTGCCAGTACTCAATGAATCTAAACTGTCTTCAATTAATATAACCGATATGACAGACTCTGAATTGAAGAGTTTTCAGAAAACTGTTTATCTCACTGTCATGTCAAGTATGTCCTCCGATGAAGCAGTCCATAAGCTCATGAGGTTAGAGACAAAAAAACATAATAGTGATACCCTAGTGGACATGATTGTTAAATGTTGCTCGCAAGAGAAGACATACTCCAAGTATTATGGAGTAATTGGAGAACGATTATGTTATCAAAACAAAAAATGGCAACAATCATTCATAGAGGTCTTCAAACAATATTATAATACCATTCATCAATTTGAGACCAATTCATTAAGAAATATTGCGAAATTTTGGGGACATTTATTTGCTCTGGATAGACTATCAATCGATCAAAGTTGGAATGAAATACGATTAACTGAAGATGATACCAATGCAGCCTCTAGAATATTTATCAAGTTCATGTTTCAAGAAATGGTTGAAGAATTAGGAATAAAAGAATTGATGGAAAGACTTAATGAAGATTTTGTTAAACCAAAGATTCGAGGGATCTTCCCAGTGATTGATGCTAACTGGAAAGATGCCGATGCCTTAAGATTTTCAATTAATTTCTTCACGGCGATTGGACTTGGAGTATTAACTGAGGAGATGAGGAAAGTATTAGTGGATCTTCCACCACCAGAAGAGGAGGAAGAGGAAGAAGAACGAGGAAGAACAAGGAGAAGTTCAAGTATGTCGAGATCCTATTCCTCGAGGTCAAGATCAGGATCATATTCAAGATCAAGATCGAGGTCAAGGTCATATTCGAGCTCAAGGTCGAGGTCAAGATCATATTCGAGGTCGAGGTCGAGGTCGAGGTCAGGGTCAGGGTCAAGATCAAGGTCCAGGTCATATTCAAGATCAAGGTCCTCCTCCAGATCAGTCTCCAAATCACTGGCTACATCACCTCCGCAACCTAATCAGAATGCAGGACCAAGAAGAGGATTAGGTCAAATACAGTCCAATTCCCGAACTCCTTCACAAACTTCAAAACGGAAAAGGTTACAATAAATATAGTCATAGAAGCCTTATACTACAATATAATCTAGTTTTGTTTCATTTTTGCCAATTTCTATTCAATTACTTGATATCAATGATATCGTGGATCCGCTATACAGTAACCATTTCTTCACTGGCGGAGGTATCGGTGTCGGGTAGAATCGGGACCACACTACCAAAGATTATATCAGCGAATGAGAATCAAGAAAAAGTAATAATGACTGTACATAAGTAAAACAATTGGCCAAATTGCTACACCGCGGCATTTTGTGTCACTAAATTTGATTTTATATTTAAACCAACCGAGTGAATTGGATATTTGAAATTTATAACTCTTTCTCTTTAATTTGTTTTATTTCATATAACAACAATTATTTATTTTAATTGAAACAAAAGAAAACTTAAAAATGCCAGCTCCATTCGAAGAAGGTTCAGAAAAGAAAGGTGCTACCCTTTTCAAGACTAGATGTTTACAATGTCATACTGTTGAAAAAGGTGGACCACACAAGGTTGGACCAAATTTACATGGTGTTTTTGGAAGACAATCTGGTCTTGCTGCTGGATATTCTTACTCTGAAGCTAACAAGAAGAAAGGTGTAGTATGGAGTGAACAAGAAATGTCTGATTACTTGGAAAACCCAAAGAAATATATTCCTGGTACCAAGATGGCTTTTGGTGGTTTAAAGAAACCAAAGGACAGAAACGATTTAGTTACCTACTTAGCTAGTGCCACCAAATAGACTATAGATCCCTCTGTATATATATACTCAAAATTTACGTTGAATTGAATGATATAACTGAATTTGTTTGATTGTAATATCTTTATAACATAATTAATTTAATTCTCTCTCCTTCTTTTTCACTGACTTCGTTGGTATGGATCTTCATTATATTCGAAACTACTGAACGGCTCTGATTATATTGTATGACCAGTTGTGTATATTGTTCAGATTAATTTTCCTACCTGCGAGCAAATTTCCAGCTGTGTGAATTTGGCATATAGCCACCGATGGGCTTCGACTTTTGTCTTTTCTCAAAGTCGCATCCTCCCTAATGTTTCGATTCGAATCTGCCTGGGATGGTTCACGAACATTCTTTTTCGATCATTTCATTGAGAAAAAAAAATCGAAAATTCAGAACTCTGGTTCACTGATAATAGACTGCACACAATACCGTTTACAGAATTCACATTTACAGAAAAGGGAATTCACATTAGTATAATAAAGATATACTGATACCCATAGAAAAGATAAACGCAATAGGAATAGCAACCTTCAAAAAAGATATTCAAACTACTGAATACTCTGCTTTAACTTCGAAGTGTTAGTGTAACTTATTTTCAATTTTTTATTTTAATTTATTTTGTTTTTTTTTTTTTGGCCCGACATCATGGAGAATGTCAAGATCCCAGTTGAGGTGGATCCAACTGAAGATACCGAATGGAATGATATATTAAGAAGTCATGGGATAATTCCTGAAAAACCTCCTTCACCTACTGAAGAACTTGAAAATGCTTTAGATGAAGCAGTTAAAAGACAACATGAAAATAGACTTGAAGGGAAAGATATCGATGAACTAGATGCTCTTGAAGATGAAGAAGATGAAGAATTTCTTAACATTTATAAGCAAAGAAGATTTCAACAGTTACAAGAATTGACTAAAAAGCAAAAATTTGGAATGGTTTATCCAATTACTAAACCTGAGTATAACGAGGAAGTCACTAATTCTTCAATTGAAAACTTTGTATTTTTACATATGACCTTAAGTTCAAATCTTCAAAGTAGATTACTATCCAACATTATGCAATCATTAGCATCGAAATTTCCCGAGATTAAGTTTTGTGAAATCCCAGCCAATAGATGTGTTGAAAATTATCCGGAAGCAAATTGTCCAACTGCTATAATATATCATAATAAAGATGTAATCAAACAGTTTATAACTTTGATGCAATTGGGAGGAAATGATTGCAAAATTGGAGATATTGAGAGATTGTTGGTTTCCACTGGAGCTGTTGAAGATACTGATAAGAGGTTACTTATGAATCAAGAGGATGAAGATCTTGAAGAACAAAGAAAATTAAGATTTGTAAAGAAATCAATTCGTAGTTCTAATGATAATGATGACGATAACGACGATGATGATGATTATTATAATTGAGAGATATATAGTATACGTGCTAAAAAGTATCTGAGCATGGAAATTTAGATGAATGTCATGTTCTCTAAACATATATATACAACAATTTTGGATTCATACTAAAAGTTTCCAAGTCATATAGAGCAAAGTTTTTTTTTCCTTTTTTTTCTTCTTTCGATTGTATATACTCAATACTTATATAATTTGATATGGTAGTTACTGCTATTCTCTGTTCCATTATATTTGAACCAGATAGTCCCAATTCTCAAACTCTCACAGTTAATTTTTTTTGTCGATTGTCGCGAATCTCAGCCATTATCTTTTTTAACTTCACACTCTCAGTTACTCAGTGAAGCTAAAATTGCCCAATAGATCTTGCAACTTATAAAGGATTCCATAATACTTTTAGCCATACCAAATATTCTATCTTTTCTATTTCCATAGTAAAAAGGACCTTTGAACTAACATTTTCTAAAATTATTGAACATTTCAAGGCACGAATTTGAAGATCAGTCTCTTTCTTTTTGTCTCTGTCTCTGTCTTCCTCACTCATTGAAATTCAGATCAAAAGGAAAGAGTTTACGCTCCTTTGTCAAGGTTGATGATATTTAATAAGATAAGATAAATTTATAATTCAAGAGACACTAAATCAATAAGAATGTCTTCTAGAAAGACAGTTCCTGGAACAAATGACAATAACATACCAACCAATTCATTCCAACAGCATACACCTCCTCCAGACAATTTTTCAGTGATAAAGCCATGCTCTCATATAACTTCAGTTCTTGAATCAAAAGCAAAAGATAACGTATTTTTAACTTACAGACAAGCTGTCAATATATCGCAAGTTTTATTAAATCATAAGTATTACACTCAAAAGAAAGATGGTTCAGTTGTCCCAAATGAAAAATTAATTGAACTCAAATCAGAATCTCTTCATTGCTCAGATTGTTCCTTGAATAACTTTCATCATAATATCATTTGTTTACAATGTCCCCATGTTGGTTGTTTTAATGAACATCAAAATCATTCATATGACCATTTCAAACAAAATCAGCATTTTTTTGGAATCGATTCTTATAATGGATTATTGTATTGCTTCATGTGTGGAAACTATATCAATGCTCCACAATTAGAGAAGATAAGATTACAAATCCTAAACGTCAATGCAGACAAGAACTACATTCAAAAGTTTGATGAAAGTATTGACATGGATAATGATATTGAAAAACATTATATTAGTCCAACATATAAAGCAACTACAGGTTTAAAAGGCTTTGTTAATTTGGGATCTACCTGTTTCATGAGTTGTATCTTACAATCAATAATCCACAATCCAATTATCAAGAATCATTTTTTCAATAACGATTTACATTATTTCAATTGTGAAAGTTCTCCAGATTATCATTATCCTAATGGTGTAATTGATGAAACCAATGCATGTATCACTTGTAGTATTGATAACATATTTAAGAATTTCTTTACTTCAAACGACACAACCGGGTTTGGTATGACAAATTTACTTCATACTGCTTGGTGTAAGAAGAAATCACTCGCAGGATTTCAAGAGCAAGATGCTCATGAATTTTGGCAATTCATATTAGATGAATTACATAAAGATTATGAAAGAATAATTGAAATTGAAAGGAAAGAAAATGGGACCAATAATAACAATAATAATAATATCATTGAAGGAAAAAATCATCATGGATCGTCCTGTGAATGCATATCTCATGTGACATTTTCAGGAGAGTTGCAAAGTTCAATCAGATGCATGTCTTGTGAATCAATTACTACAACTATAGATCCAACTGTTGATTTGTCATTGGAAATTAGAAGACTCAGAAAAAAGGAAGCTAAGGAACTAACCTTATATGATTGTTTAGATTTATTTACAAAGGAAGAAAAGCTTGATACAATGTATAAATGTCAATATTGTGGAGATAAAACGAAAGCAGTTAAATCTTTAAAGATTAAAAAGCTTCCTCCAGTATTAGCAATACAATTGAAAAGATTTGAGCATAATTTAAATAATGATACTACTTCAAAACTTGAAACCCCAGTTAAGATTCCTTTATATCTTGATCTTTTAAAATATTCTACAAATGATATAGAGAAAGATGAATCACAACAAGCTAATATCCATTTCAATGGCAATTGCAACAAAGTTTATGAATTATTTGCAATGATATGTCATACTGGTTCAGTAAATACTGGACATTATATAGCGTTGATTAAAGATGGTAATGGTCAATGGTTCCGATTTGATGATAGTGTCATATCGATGATCTCTCACGAAGAAGTGATGAATACCAATGCCTATTTATTATTTTATATAGCCCATAAGATTTGATGAATGAAGAGGAATAGATATTTAAGTATTTACGAAGAAGAAAGAGGAAGAAAAATAAAGAAATAGTATAAGCTGTGGAGAGTAGCGAGAGAAATTTGTGTGAGTGTGAGTGAGTGAGGGAGTGTGAGCCTGAGTCTGACTGTGTCAGAGACTGAGACTCATGTATTACTGCAATTGATACATTCGCACCGTAGAGATTGTACTTGTTAATTGTTCAATTATTCCTCTAACTACGTCTCGGTTATGCAATCCTATATCGTGCCTCTGTATTTCAAAAATAATGTTTGCAATAATTAGAAAAAGAAAAAGATAATGCAATGGAACAATCGTGCAAGCCTTCTTTCGACTTGCAGCCCATATTGAAAATAAGAAAATGCGTAATCAACGATGTTCTCATTCTTCAATAAGTGATACAACTTTACATGGGAATGTAGCAGGTACGTGCACTTGAGGGTTTCACAATGGTTCATGGTTCATTGTTCATGGTTCATAGTTCATGGTTCGTGGTTCGTAGTCCATGGTTCATGGTTCAAGATTCATAAACATTCTTTACGAAAGTTCAACAAAATTCGGCAAATAGCTAATGGGTTAGAACGCTGCTAACCAGGATGAATAATTAGGAAAAGGGTGAGTTGGGACTCTCACATAATCAACTCGTTTTCGTAAATGATTGCAAGTGTAGATTGCGCGAACACAGTGTGAGCCCCAGAGAAAATAATATTCAGGAACCGAATATGTTGCAGCCAATGTCAGTTGACAAGTGTAGTCCAAATGAGATCCCCTATTTTTTTCTTGTTGAGCTCAAGATCAGGGGAGCAATTATGAACAATTGCAAGTCTTAAATTGAATGGGTAAAAGTAGGATTTCAATAAAAAATTACGAAGCAATGGAATCATTTCGCCGTAGTGATTTTGTTTGTCACCGCGAGCTAACGAATTGGTTTGGGTTCGAGGAAGAAATGGACCGTTCCAGGAAATTGGAATGGGAATTTCTGGAACTATCTTAATTCTGGATTTGACATATTTGGTGCATAAAGACAGTTTCAAGTTTATTATATTTTTTTTTCTTTTCTTTTCTTATTGTTCAAGTTTATGACGTGGCTAGGCTTAGACGTAAATTATTCAGAAATAACGTAAGTAGGCACCTAACACTAGGGTAGCATAGTGGAACTCCCCCTCCTTCATTGGCTTAGATAAGCTAGTTGATAAGTCGCAATTCAACTACTTGTGTTAATTGAACGTCATTACTTCAAATTTAGTTTGAATGAGGCGTTTTCAAACGCAAGTTGCAGCAAGTTACCTTAACATGGTTCTTTCGCTAAGTACCTAATTCTTGTTGGTGAAAGAAAATTAGCCGTTTCCAGTAATTTACTGGATCTAACATTCAACGAACAGGTTCATTCTTGCTTGTTTCACTTCAGTGTTATGTAATAACTTACTACAAGGTTAAACGTTAAGTTTTAATACATATCTATATTTAGGAATTATCAGAATTAGGATATCCATGTTGAAAAATAACAGCTCATGAGTGAATATAAAAGGGAAGAATCGGCTCAAAGTTCAATTTCTATTAGATTTTGCTTGTTAGTGGGAATTTGTTTCTTCTATTGACTTCAATTCTTTCATGCATCAGTTAGTAATAACCAGACAATCGTTGATATAGGGCAATTTAAGATAAAACCACCCGATCGTTTACTTCCAATAGTTCATTTTTTTTTCGTTCTTTTCGTTCTTTTCATTCGATTCAATTCATTCCCTTCGGTATATCTGATCTTTCGTCATGATCCTTCCAATAGTTATCCTTTGCTTCTATGCATCCCTTACTTTATCCTTACCAATAGATTATTTCAATGCATATCCGGCATTTAAACTGGCGTTCAATACAACCTGGTCCACCTTTTGGAATTCAGAACAAAATGTCTGGACTAGTAATAGTTGCAGTGGCAGCCCCTATGCAGCACCAGTGTTGTGGAATCTGGCAGTAGCTGGTAGTGCCACTCTTGCTACTGATAATCCCTATTTTGCTAGCCTTATTACCAAGCAACTACTCAAGTATAAAAACTCAGCTACTGGTGGATACTCTGCAACAACAGCTCAAGATACTGACATTTATACAGATGACAATTCGCAAGTAATTTGGGTTTTCATCAATGCCTATAGTTTAACCGGTAATTACGCATACCTCACAGAAGCAGAAGGAATTCTTTCATTTTTGAAAACCCAATGGGTGGAAAATGGTGGTGGTGTAAGATGGCTGTATAATGGAGACTATTTGGCTTCAATTTCTCAATCCGAAGTAGCTCTTGCAGCGGCTAGACTCTATCAAGTAACAAACGATAACCTGATTCTTGAATTTAGTATCAATTGCATTGAGTGGATGTTTGAAAACTTACAAGACCCTTCAGATTATTTATTCTATGACGGAAAGACAATTTCCTCTGGGGCTATCAATAAAGGAAAATTATCTTATACCGTTGGAACTGCCCTTTCTACCGTTTCCATATTATACAAAGAAACTGGTGACTCAAAATGGATTAACCATGCAAACCAATTAGTTAACGCTTCTGCAACTGGTTCGGGTGCCTTATATGGAAGTAATGGATATTGGAATAACCCACTAAAGTATTCTTATTTATTGTTTGATGGACTTGTTGACTTTGTTAACAATATTTCTCCCACTTCGAGTCTGCAACTCCAAGTCAAACTTAACGTCATTGAAGAAATTCAAAGGCAAGCTTCTTTTATTCATAATTACTATCAAGAAGGTACTTCTGGTGAATACTTTGATGATATAGAAGCCGCCCCAGCTACTGTTTACTCCAAGTATGTCAAAAATTTCTCAACTTCTGGAGATAATACTCCTGAGGGGACTTGTTCTGATGGAAGTCCTCAAATTTCACTTTTAACAAACTCTGCAGCAGCCTTAATTTTCTATGACACTTGGAGAATTTAGCTGGACCTCAAAAGAAACCATTTCCCTTAGATAAGATTAGACACTCTTTCTTTCTTTTTTTTATAAAACTTTTGTTTATCAAGTGCTGGTTAAGAATGTTTCATGATGTACCTTCAGATTTAATGTATGCAGCTAGTAGTTCTTGATCTAATTTAATTACCTCTTCCTTAAGATTCAAAATGTCTTGATTTTCTTTATATTTGATTAAAAGATTCGATATAACCTTGTCTGTAGCTCCAGCATTATTGGTTAATTCGATAATATTTTTCCTCAAATCGTTTATTTCTATCGTATATTCTTGTCTTAATCTTTGAACCTGATTGCTATGTCTCAAATTCAATAGCCTGGTGTTGTTTTCAACTTCAGCAACATTTGGTTTTGAGTCGTATAGTTTTTGAAGTTGTGCTAAATCTTCAGTTAATTTCGATATGTCACTAGAAAGTTGTTCTTTCTCAGACTTAAACATATCTCTTTCTTCTTGCAAGGCTAGCTCTTTCCTTGTATGACTGGCATTCAAATTCTCTACAATCTGAGAATATTCTTGCGCAGATACTCCATGGCATTTTTTCAATGCTTCATATTCTGTGGATATTTTATGCAAATCATTCAGCAATTCGACGTTATCTGCCTGTAATTGCTTGTTTTCTTCAAAAACAAAATCAAATCTTCTTATAGAATCATGAATGCTTCTCATGAAATTTTCCAGATTTTGTCCTGAATGCAATGAGACGTCTATTTTCCCGGCTAATACAGCAATTTGTTCTTTGAGAGATTCAATTTCGGTTCCTACTTTATCTTGGTTACTAATAGCAGTAGAATTTGCAGAACCCATTCGGTTCGACGACTCATTAAATGTGGTTAATTGATTATGCTCAGAATCAAATCTCCCAGGTAAAGATTTTTGCCTAAGAATTAAATTTTCTTGTTCTAAATCTTTAACACGTTGTGAAATCATTTGTTTTTCATAAAGAAGATCCTTCATCATTTCATCCTTTTCCTTATTTTCTCTTTCAAATGATTTTAATGGTGTATACCTCAGCAATTGATGATGTAATTCATTTACTTGCTCATTAATTCGTGAAATCTCTTCATCTTTAGCCTGTAATTTTAATTTATAATCTTCCTCTTTGGAGGCCCAAACTTCTTCAATTCTTGCTTCTGCTATGTTCTCCATATGAGATATCTTGAATTCAAGTTGGTCATTATCTCTCAGAAGAATTGAGACGATTCTTTTGGAATTTCGTATCGTTTCTAAGCTTAGCTCCATTAATCTTTCAGATTCATCTAATAAATAAGCTAGTCGCTTTAAATCGTTCATAGAGTTATTCCCTTGTGATCTTATCAGTTTATATGCCCGAGATCTCAGCTCTACATCTGAAGCCTGTTGAAATAAATCATCAACCATTTTCAAAGCTTCATTGGACTTCGGTGGAGAAATAATCCTAATCAAGTCCATGTTTATTATATATGTTATTAGCCAGTATTTGTAAGTATATTTATCTTATCTAATTCAAGTTGAAGTACTAATCTGCTGCTAATAGCATGCAAATAAACAACACATTAGATCCGAAATTGAAAGTTCCATTACACAAAATAAACATCTGTGCTGCATATTCAAGCAACGATAGATCTCAACATATAACCTCATAATGCTCTACCATTGATTTACACATCATTACTTCTTGTAAACATAAATTTATTATTAATTTATATATAATCTATCGTACAGTTGAGTTACATTGATATGTAACACTCATTAAAAGGCATTCGCCTATTTTTTCATTAAAATAATTACCAATTTTTTTTTTTTGGGGTGGGGGGGGTTTGTTTGTATTTTTTTTTGTTCTTTCTTTCTTCGTACTTCTTGCCATAACTTTATTCTATTCAAAATCATCTTCAACAATGTTTGCCTTTTCACACATTTTTCTGAAGATTCCTACTTTGTTAAACAAGTTATGAGGGGTATCCTTTTGAATGATTTGACCTTTGTTCATTACCAAAATTCTATCATAATGTAAGATAGTTTTCAATCTATGTGCAATGCATAAGATTGTACATTGACTGAATTCACTAATAATTGTATCTTGAATCTTTGCATCTGTTTCATAATCAACCGAAGAAGTTGCTTCATCTAAAACAAGAATTTTGGGTTTACGAACCATTGCTCTAGCTAATGCAATTAATTGTCTTTCACCAAATGAAAAGTTGATTCCATCGTTTTCAACAACTTGATCCAAATGAAATTTATGAAGTTGTTCATATCCAACATTATTTTCTGGATTGAACTTCATTTGCTTTGCATGCAAGAATGCAAAATCTTCAATTAATCTTGCTCTTCTTAAAGTATCCCATAAAATGTCATCACTGTGTTCATTAAAGGGATCTAAGTTCTTTCTAATTGTTCCTTGGAATAATACTGGATCTTGTGGAATAATTGATAATTTGGATCTTAAATCAAACAATCCAAGATTGCTAATATCTAATCCATCAATTGAAATAGAACCAGTTTCTAATTCAACTAATCTATATAAGGCAGTTGTAACTGATGATTTTCCGGCCCCAGTTCTTCCACAAATTCCAATTTTTTCTCCAGGATATACATCAAAGGTTAAATTTTTAATTGCCAATGGTAAACCTTCTCTATAACGTAAACCAACGTCATTAAACCGAATATATCCTGATGATGGCCATTCTGGAGGTGGAGTAAATTCAGTTTTTTTATAAGCTGCTTCTTGAGGAATATTATAAGCATATTGATATAATCTTTCTGCTGAATTCATTTCATTTTCAACTTGAGTCATTGCACGAATGGTTAAAGATAAAATACCAACAAGTTGAATACTGTAATTCAAAAGTAATCCAGTTGATTGAGGACTAATATCAAATTGTTCTGTAATACATAATAAACAAATAATCAAAGCAAATATTGAGGCAATGATATCTAATTGTACCCCTAACCATCTTTGGTTAGCAATAGATAAAAAGTATGCTTCATTCATTTGATTAATAAATTTATCATTTTTTTCGATAAAGGTATGTTCAGCTTCATACGCTTTAATGGTTGGTAATCCAGTTAATGTTTCATTGAAATTGTTGTAAACTAATGATCTTTGAGTAGCTTCAAGTCTTTTGATTTCTCTTGCTGAACCTTGATAGAAATTACTAATGAAAATGAAAAAGAAAGCCAAAAATGGAACTGCAATTGCAAAATATGGTAAATAACAAATACATAAAATGAGGATACCAATAATTAATGCCAAGGGGAACACAAAAAACCTAAATTGGTCACTAAGTTCATTATCTAATGAATCGGTGTCCTTGGTGAATCTATTTAAGATTCTTCCCATAGGATTGGTATCCATAAAACTCATTGGAGTATGCAAAATCCGATTAACTGCTTTGAAATTTAATTTCCTTGCAGAATTATTATTCATATATCCCAAGATTGAAAATTCCAATATTGTGAAAAAGACAGTCAAAAATGCAAACATGATATAAATCGAAACGTAAAAACGTTCAGATACCCCTTTGAATCTATGTTCTTGCCAAAATGTTAACCAAGTGTTAGTGAATACTTGGCAGAAAGTTGCAACTGCTATTGAAAGAAATAGCAAAGGAATACCAGTGAATTTAAATATACCTGTTCCCAAGCTGGCATATTTTTTGTAGACAGACCATGACATTGCATTGGTTGCTCTGTCTTCATCTCTAGTTAATCTACCTTCCAAAGAAGTGCCATGATTGTCCTTATAGACAACAAGATCAGTATTAAAATTATTTTCCAGGACTTTATCATCAGCTACTTCAGTTTCACTTCCATTGTCATTGTTATAAATCATCAAATTTCTGAAACGACCGTTTCTTCTCAGTAATTCAGCAAAAGTTCCAACATCGATAGATCCATCACCATTTAAAAAAACAATCTTATCAGCTTTTTCAACCAAAGATAATTGATGAGTAGCTAAAACTCTTGTACGATCACGCAAGTAATCATTAAATAAGTTATCCATAATATGTTTACCAACTCTTGAATCAACGGCTGAAAGAACATCATCAAATAAAATAGTTGGGGTATCTGAATATACTGCTCTTGCTAAATTGATACGAGCTTTTTGTCCTCCTGATAATGTGATTCCTCTTTCACCAATTTCTGTGAAATCCTTTGCTTTCAAATCTGCAATATCAGAGTCTAAACAACAAGCATAGACAACTTTTGCATATTTTTCTGCTTCAAATGGCTTACCAAACAAAATGTTTTCTCTAATAGTACAATTTTGAATCCATGGAGATGAACATTGTAAAAGTTTATGATTAATGTGTACTTGTCCAATACCTGGATTTGACAATTTCATAACTCCTGATAATGCCGATAATAATGATGATTTTCCAGATCCAATCACACCAGTTAAAATGACAAATTGATTTTTCATAATAGTTAAATTGATATCTTTTAATCCAGGGAAATTATGTTTGGCATCAACATTTTCTTCAGAAACAATTGATTGAGTTCTTTCAATAAAAGTTTCGTTTGAAGATCTTGAAGAGTCCATATAATGACCATTATATACTGGTGCTGGAACTTGTATGTGGGATTCCTTTTCATAAAATTTCTTAGACTTTGGCTTTTTCACTTTAGGTTTACTAATATCCCAAGAAGATCTTGAAGCATTTATATCATCATGGAATGCTTCCCAAGCAAAATCTGCATGCATTACTTCGATTGAAATCGGATTTTCATTATTATCCTCCTTAACACTGAAATTAAATTCTGAACAAGAATCTGCGGTAAATTTCAGCTTTTCACGTAAAAGTATTTCATCTACATCGTCATCAATTTCGGCGGCCAGTAAGAATTCGGCACAACGATTATATCCAATTAAAGCATCAGATCCAGTCGATAATGCCAATGGTACTAACATAATACCTTGAGCTAAAACGGTGAATAATGACAAGGATGCAAAAACTTTACCTGCATTTCTAACATTATTTGTTGCCCAAAGAGTCACAAATGAAACCATTGAAGTTAAAGTTGGAATAGTAACTGCAAATGCAGCAACGAAGTTCCTCAACACCTCAATAACGTACAAATTTTTCATTTCCTTTGAACGGGTTTCAAATATCATCTTCTTATAAGCATATTCCCATGCATAAAATTTAATTACCTTTATGTGAGTAAGGACTTCTCTCATTAAACTTATTCTTGAATCAGTGTATTTATTTGCTTTCACACGATATACGAATAAGACTTTAGTTAATGTGACGCAAACAACCAATGAAAGTACAAATAATCCAATACCAGATAATGATGCAATTCCAAGATAATACAAAAGTAAAATAATGGATATAATGACAGGAATTGGGAAACAAACAATTAATGGTTGAAATCCAAGAGCAAAATCGATTCTTGCTAAATCTGTACCCATTAAAGCAGTGATTTTACCCATTGGAAATTCATGCTGAGATTTTGCACTCAATTTAAAAGATTTAAGAAGGATACATCTTGTTAAGACTGCCTTAGTTTGAGCTCCAGTCATCATAGCATTGTGAAAAAATTGATTTTGAAAAACCCCATTAAGAAAAATTATAAAGCAAGATATAATGGTTAAACCAATTCCTCTATTATAGGTGGTGTATATTCTGAAATAACGGTATTCAACAAAATCAACCAATGCTCTAGTAAGTAATGGTGATAATGATTGACAACAAAATGACAAGGAAAGGGTAAGACATGACATAGAATATTGAAATTTAAAAGTATCAAATGTTGCCCTTTCAAGGATATATTTTGGCCATTTGAAATTTTCGAGATTAGGGTGACTCTTTAAATGTTCTTCTTTAGCTTTTTTTAGCCTTCTTTGAAGATGCTTTTCAAATTTGGCATGCATATTCTCAACTTTAAGTTCATCATCCAAGTACCATAAATCAGCAGGATGAAGAGTTCTTTTATAACCTTTAAGAAGCATAGGAGTTATCCAGCTAAAGAAAATGAGTGAAAATATGTTGGCTTTCAACCATGGGTATGGCTTCCGTTCTTCTTCAGTTGGAATAGGAGGAACCTTTTTAGAGAAAAGAAAAGAAAACAATCTTTTTTCATTTTTCAATTCATTATTACTTTCAATATCCCCCATGTTTGGTTGTGAAGTATATGGTGAAGTTGACTCATATGGCAACCCACTTGTTTCTTCAATATTTGTTTGAGATTGCATTTGGTCTCTGTAATATTGATTTGAATCAAATTTTTTATAGTTAAACAGGGTATCGATGAATGTGTTTGTTGTATCTGAAGTGTTTGTTTTCAGGCTATGAAGCAGATCAGGATGTGGATACATATGGAATCAAAAGAGTGTAAATCCGAGGTTCGACGGATATTTGGGTATAATATATAAATGGAGAAAAAGAAACGGAATGTCTTTCTAAAAGGTGTGTGAATGTAAGTGAGTGCAATGATATGTAGCTTTCTAAAAGAAAACGAAAATCCTCTGATGTGTCAGTTGATCCTGAGGTTCACCGAAAGATATTGCAATCAAGAACTGGAAAAAGTATACAAATTCCCAGTAGTTTAATCACACTTTTACAAACAAGTTCGAAGTAAAAAAGAAATGGTCTACGTTTTATAGCTATACAATCAAAACTTCTTTTCTTTTTTTGCAGATTATCCCTTCCTTTTATTCTTTTCCCCATAAAAATTTTGCAAGCGCTCAATCTTCCTTTATTGTATTTTTTTATAAAACTGCCTAATTTAGCAGGAAATGATTATTTTATTATGTAAGAGCCCCTCCTGGCACATATTAAGCTGGGTGTACTGCAGTGATATGCGCGGGGAACGCATTTAATATAATTTCCACTTAAGCTTAAACAAAATAGTTTAATCTGGGTGTATGGGTGCAAATCATAAGGTAAAACTTAACAAATTGTCAGTGGTAGCAGAAAGTAGAGTTGTCTCGATATTCTTTGGTTTCGGGACATTGACATTTAAATCAACTACTCTCTAAAGTGGATAAAGAAAGTAAATTTGATCTAACACTTAATCGAACTTTGGAATCATTAAGAATTAATCCTTAGTTCAAGACTAACTATTCATTCACAATTAATAATCAGGCAAGACTTGCTCTTCTCCGCATATTTATTAGCAACTGGAACATGTGAGACGGTTTTTTTTTTCTTAAGGTCCTTCATATGTCGTTACTCTGACTTTATTATTTGATGGTATTTGTATATACAAATTTAGTGATATTACAAGAAAAAGTTCGAACTACCACTAAGAATGAATAGTTGTACACTATTTAACAGTCTATTATCTATCTGGGTAATGTATATCAATGTATTGCATTATTGAGGCAACTTCCTGAATAAGATTTAAGTCGTGTGACAAAAGATAACAATTGCTGCTTTTGAAATTCCTTCCATGATGACAGGGACATCCCCGTTATTACAGCGTTTCTAATACCGGCTAGGGATCGATAAGTTACTTTAAACCCGTTCTCTATCCCTATTTCTGCTTCTTTTAGACTATAAAATGACATGGGTGCAAGTTATCACAGGGTCCGTTGTGCATGTACAGTTGGAAATATTAATGAGGTCCTGCACCCATCCTCAGCCTTTATTATTTGGACCGCAACCTATCTTATTTTTCAGCAAGCTCGCTCTCTCTCTCTCTCTTTTCTCTCTCTCTCTCAATTGTCCACATCACTTTAGTGATTTCGGATTCTTTTCCTTACAATATATTTAGACTAAAATTACTTTCATCATGAATGCAGTTTATTTATTTCCATAATTGTGATTACCTTGGATGCCTTCGATGCTCAATCTCTTTTTCCCCTTTAAAAGCATTATCTTTCCTATTTGGAACACTTAGATCTATTCGCTAGCAGGAATTACCTAAACGAGAATTTTCTTTACTCCACATCAAATCATAATTTCCTTTTCCGGTAATTGCATGAATAGTTATATGAATTAAGCCAAACTTTTCACATTTTGCATTAAAGGTTATTGTATCTGCAAAAGATGCTAACCACTGGTTCTCCCAGTAGTTGGATAGAGTATTTAGTGCACAGGATGTAGTACCGAGTGAGAGAGTGACGTAAGAAGTATAAACTACGAACTACAATCTAGTCAAGTTCATAATTTGCTGTAGTATCATCGTACGTTAAGGACTCTTATATGCAAAAGTCAAAAGTCAAGAATACAGAAAAAAAAGCTAAAAAAAGATTAAAAAAATCGAAAGCAGCACTACCACCATAGTTTATTAGAATCCAAAGCCTCCCCCAGTTCCCAGTCCAGATCCGGGTCCGAAACCTGCAGGTCCCCCTAAAGAACCAGATCCTGGAGTTCTTCTGCTGCCATCAAAGCCAGACTGACTTGGGAATCCAGGACCTGATATACCATCAAAACCGTCACCTCCAGTAGGATCATCATAACGGGCTCCAGGAGGTACCCCAGGAATTCCCCCGTGGGTTTCTCTACCAACACCTCTAAATATTGGATGATCTGCTGATGGGTACATTCCACCACTGAGGCCACCTTGCCGAATTCCCAGAAATGGTTGCAATAATGGATGCTTAGGAAGACCAGGTGGATTTAAATCATCATCTCCAATACTTGGTATCACATTTGAACCAGTCGCAATTCCTCCACGATCTCCATGTGGTAACATTTGATATTCATCATCAAAGTCTGGCATATCCGATGGTCTATGAGTAGCGGGTCCGGTCTGCACTGTAAACCCTAACAGTGGAAGTTGAGTAGTTGTAGCACGAGTTTCTTCTGGTTCCTCTCTTAAACGATTCAATTTACTCTGCAGTTCATCATTATTATCCTCTTTCTTCAATGCTTCTTTCAAGCTTTCTGTTTCCAGTATAACCTCTTTTAAAAATCGTTTCTTGTATTCGGAACTAATTGTCTCTGCCGGAAGCGTGATTTTAAGATCATCTACAAGTCGGATATGAATTGTTTTAAGTTCTCCTGTTCTCGTATATACAAATAATATTGTAATTGAGTCCTCTTGATAGGGTACAATATTAAGGGTTACAACTGTCTCTTTGCCTTGCAAATACAAGAATTGAATAAAATGGGGACTCTCATACAAAGAGTGCTTTGCTCCACCACTAATATCGGATATCCATTCTCTGATAAGTGGGGTAGCTACCTGTATAAATGAAGTATAAGTCATTGTTAAAGGTAGATTCTATTAGTTGATGATGATGGCAAATGGATTCAAAAGCGTTCTTAAATGCAAAATGCCACCATAATTTCATTAGGGTTGTATACAGGAATCTACTGTTAAAAGGATTTGGGAAGCTGCATGGATTGCTATTGAGTGAGGGTAAGCTTGCAATTGGAATGAGTGGTAAGAACCCCGAGTGGCTCGATTATCAAATACAATGGGATCCAATTAAGTAATTCAAAAAGATTGGTTTTCCAAGATATGTTTATATTGTAGTATTTTAGATTAAAGGTATAAAACTTCAATATATGTAGATGTAGTCCATAATTTGATTGTAATGGTTGCGAATATTTTCAAAGAAATATTATTTATCTAACAGAAATAACATGACAGATTATAAGATAGTTCAATTGGAAAAAAAGAAAAAGAAATGCAAGAAAACCAATTCCTTGTGTATTCAGCATGCCCACCAGTCAGTGAATTATAGCCAGAGAGTCAATTTTTGCCGAATTAACATTTCTAATACTCGATACGATATCATTGCTGTAGAGGCATCATCACTTACTGGAACTGAGTGGTGAGATCAATAAGATCACGTGAATTGTATTGTTTCTGTCGAATAGGTTTTACCCCAAACAAAAAAACAAAAATAAATCAGAAAGGATATCAGATAGAAATTCAGAAATGTTATAATGAGTTGAGGTTGACAACGTAAAGATAGAGAAGTTTATTTGACTTGTATCAAGGTTGCCCTATAAGCGAATAATTGTGATTACAGAGAAAAACGAAGACGTTTGCTTGCATGCATTAAAACGGAAGGGTTAAAATGTGGAGATTCATGTGGGTGTATGGTTGTAATCAAGGAGAGCATAATAGGAGGACGAAAAGAAAAAAAATAAAAAGTGCAATAAACCCACCTCGAATATTCTTATCTGCACCCTCCATGTGTCAATTTGATCATCGTTCTTTGATTCCCCCCTCATCTTGATATAGATGATTGAATTTACTAATACATTCTAACAAACTCTCGACCTACTCTCGGTTGTGATAACGACTGAACCCCAAAAAAAAAAAATTCTCAATTGAAAAAAAAAAAAAAAAGAAAATTGTTGTAGAAATTGTCAAGTGGAAGAGAAATATGGGAGAAGATATGATGGTCTTCAGTTATAATGAATTGATCTAACATCAGCATGTAGAAAGAGAACGATTGACCTGCAATTTTGCTGATAATTTCCAGTATTCTAATTCAGTCGTTCAACCAGTAAATTAACATTATTCTCTACATTTCAGCAAGCCAAGTCAATTGCTTAATCAAACCACTCCTGGCTCCCATCGGTTCATCAAATTCAACGGGTGGAGGGTGCGAATCATCCCTTAAATGTATTACAGGGCGAAATTTCAAAAGATAGAGGAGTCTAGAATGTGGGAAGTTCATATCTATAGATTGCTCAGTAAATTTCATTCATTTTTCAAAAACAAATTTTTTTCAAACTTCTTCTGATTATTCTCCACTACTCTTTATTCAAATCTATTCCCAAATTTGTATACGGGATCTCTTCTTCCGTTAGGAATCAGGTCTCATTTTCTTACTAGTCGTTATAGTTTTGTAATAGACCTTCCTAAAATCAAAACTCGCGCGAATTGAATTGAAAGTCACAAAAGAGTCAGACATTTAATTTGATTTGATTGACTTTCTTACTCACTTTGTTCCATATTATTGCTCTTTTCCAACTTACAAATTTGTTTTCTTGCTTTATTTCACTACCGATAACTGATTTTCCAAAAGCATTTTTTTTGAAAGAAGAAAAAGGGACAATCTAATTATATCATTTATCTTGATTTGTTTTGGTGATTTCAATTCTGTGTTTTAATTTGGCTGAAGGATAAATTTTTTCTTAATCTTTCCCACTAGATTCGACTCAATAAAGACGTCTTGAAAGGAATCCATAAAGCCATCTACACATCCATACAGCCATATATATATATATATATATATTTACACTTTCAGTATTAGGGCATTCTAATATCATAATAGAATAACTTTCCGGAGCTTAAACATCGTCAGATAATTTTGAAAGTCTCGAAGAACCCTTTGAATTACAACTTGTTTATCGATCAAAATATATATCAACTGTTCTCCCCCTCCAAAGAAAAAAAAACAATCTTAAATAATGACTACTACGGTTCCATTAATATACTCATTCCCAGAATTCCTTGGGGTAGCAGAAGCAGTTGCTGACCATGTTATATCTGCACAAAATATGACTTTATATACCACCCTAGATCATGCTCAGATTAAAAATGCAAGAGCAACAGCATTTCATACAAAGAGTGCATCTTCTTCAAGTTCAGTATCTCTTACAAGTGGAAATGGAAAAGCAAAGAAAGATAAGAAGAAAAAACAAGATCAACGGTTCAAAATTGCAATTTCTGGTGGTTCATTAATTAAAATCTTAAATCAAGGATTAATATCAAGACAAGAAGAAATTGAATGGGATAAGTGGGATATTTATTTTGCTGATGAAAGATTGGTTTCTTTTGATTCCCCAGATTCAAATTATGGTCAAGCTAAACGTGAAATATTTGATTATATTACTGGTGATAAATTCCCTAATATTTATCATATTGATGAATCATTTATTGATGATCCTCAAGAATGTGCAGATTCTTATGAAAAATTATTAATTGATAATTTTGCAAAGAAAGATTCTGTCAAATTGCCAATGTTTGATATACTTTTATTAGGTTGTGCACCTGATGGTCATATTGCCTCATTATTCCCAAATCAGGGAGAGGTATTAAGAGAGAAGTTAGCATGGTGTATACCAGTATCAAATGCACCTTCAGGTCCTGAAAATAGAATAACTTTATCTATTCCAGTGATATGTCATGCTCATAGAGTTACCTTTGTAGTTGAAGGTTTAACAAAAGCTCCAATTATGAGAACCATAATGGAAAGACCGGAAAAAGGATTACCAAGTTCTATTGTCAATGAAGGTGCTGCTGGAAGAGTAACGTGGTTTGTAGATGATGATGCTTTGAAAGACTGTTATGAAGTGACTAAAAAGAAATATAAGTTCTTATCATTAGAAGATCATAAATGAAGTGAAAGATATATATATATATATATATAATCGAAAGAACAAGCTTACCAAATAGGTTGGATGGAGGCTGATAATTTCATAAATTCCTTAATAATGTTGAGTTTAAACTTCAACTAAAACAAATCGAAGATACAAAATAGGTGTCATCTTCTTTCCAATCTCGTGAATCCACACCTTCCTTAATTTATACAGCATTTAGACAACTTGTTCTCTTCTATTCAATTACTGATACGTGCTAACTATTTATTTGTATTAATAATATTTACTGTTTGTTACTTACTCCTTAGATGCTATCCTCTTCTTTTTTGTTATGGTTCACTCATAATTCATTCAATTTACTTCCTTAGTTTGTTCTTTCCCCTTTCCCTTGTCTTCAATGTAGGTAAAAGAAATTGAAGAGTAATCAATGTAATTCGATTCAGAAGTATCAGTTTTCTAACCAAAAATCAGTTCTATTTCTCAGACACTCCATGTTTTAAACAACCCTATCAAAATATTCTTGATCAACGTAACCTCCTCTCATTGAATCCCGAACATTTTTACTGAATAAAGATTTATTTTTGACTAATACATTTGCGGCATCTTTATTCAATGGATCATTGGGATTAGGCTCCAAAAATAGAAAATTCAATCCAATCAATACGGAATTTAAATTTAAAACTGGTGTCCAATCTTCTCTAAGAATATTTAAACAAACATTACCGCTTAAATCTATGTTTGGATGGTAAATTTTATTGATACATTTGATTTTTGGAGGTTCCATTGGGAAGTTATTATTGATTTCAACCGTGAATTGGAAAGTACCTCCTCTATAATAACCCTCCTGTGGAATTACAGAAAGATTGAAATTGAATAAATCAAGTGGATTAGGGAATGTGAGTCTAATACTTTTAGGAATATCAAGTTCGGTGATATCTTTTTGAAGTCTTAATTGAGCTGGGGATATTTTATTCAAGGGTGAATTAGATACTTTTGTATTGGAATTATTTATAAGATCATTATTACTGTCAGAACCAGCTGAAGCAGTGGCAGCTGCAATTGCAGCAGCTTCTTCTTGCTTTTTCTGTTGAAGTTGGCGAATCTTTAGCTAAAAAAGGTTAGAACATCCAGATGAATGAGAATGAGAATGAGAATGAGTATGAAACTCCAGAGAAGTATCCATATACAAAAAATAGAAATCTAGTTCATAAACTTGTTTATATACACGAGAATAGTCTGATAAACATCCCTTGATTAACAACTTACCATTCTCTCGCAGTTTGGTAGAATTTACCAGTGTTTCCGTTCTATGTTTCAAACTTGATTTATAATACAAAGTGAAGATTAACATTGACTTTTTTTTTATATAGTCGCACTGAAGTCTTCTGCGCACTATCAAGTCGAACAAAGATAAGCGGATTCATATATTGAAAAAGATTGAGCTAAAGTTACTCTTTCATACACAGAATCTTGCTATATTTTTCAATTACAACAGAAAGGATTCCGACCAACTCTTGTGAATTCTTACAAGCGTATGAATCTTCTACTCCAATCTTGTAATAATCTCCAATTCTAACTTTTTCCTCTTCCAATACTTTCAATATCTGTTGGTTACTTCGATCCAGGATCAAATTGATATATGGGGTGACAACGGTGCATTTCACTTTCAATAACCAATTCATTTCCTGATTGATAACTTCTTCTAAATTTATGGTTCGATTTTGATTTTGATTTTGATTATGCTCTGCTTGTAATCGCCTTATCTGATACGAATGTGGTAACTGTTCAACTATTGTATTATACTCCTCAATAGTATAATCTTCATGATAATTATCCATGGGATTTATCAATACCTGTAAAGCAGTCCATAATGACACATCAGTTAGATGCCTATGACAACTTTCAAGTAATTTAACTTGTATGTACTCTCTCAATGTCATATAAATTGTTTCATCATCGACAAATTTGATAACTTGTATACACCATCTTAGAAACCCGCCAGCATAATAGTTAGCAAAATGTAATTCACCTGCTTTGATGGTACTATCAATCAACACTCTAAATAAATCAATTGATTTCTCCACCTCTTCCTTGACAATGTTGTTACTTAAAATATTATTGAAGACAACAAAAATTGAGATTTTTTTCATCAAGAACCATAACGATGAACTTTTATTAATTCTTTTAAGTCTACTTGTCAACAACGATAGTAGAATCTTGAATTCATCTTTCAAAATTTGCCTATTTTCAAGAGATAATTCAAAAACCAAATTTTCATGTAACGTTATCACGCTATGATTTTCATTGGTAGTTAATAGAAACCCTACAGTGTAATAATATAACCATTTTTTCGGAATGAATCCTTCTTGTTTGTTTCTATTATGCCAAATAGTATGCGATTCTTTGAATAATCGAAGATAAGATTTCTTAGTCAAACCGACTTCAGTGATTCCATTATCAGATGTCTCAGTTACAATTGAGGATTGTTCTGGCAATTCTGGTATTATTTGTATCAGACTCTGTTGAGATTCTACAATTATCTTATAGAGTTTGAAACATAACGAATCTTGGTGGTGTGACATGGTTCATAAGATCATTAATAAATTCAATTTCTCACTATGACCAAATGCCTTCTAATATGGCCCTTAATAATCTCAAACTGGCTTGTTGATGCGATTTTATCAGATTGCAACAATTTTTCTTTTTTTTTTTTTTCGTTCAAGGTAATCTTCAAGCTTACCCTTTTAATTGTCAGCTTCCATTGGCTCAATGTTATCATACAAAGATATTTTCGATCTAAACGATCTGGGTCCAGTAGTTCCTCCTGTAGATGCTATTAGTGGACAACTCTATAGAGATATTAAATTGAAACTGTTATCCAACAATGATGTAGCTGTCCAGTACGATAATGATGAAGGAGATGACTTAGATGATATAAGTGAGCTAAAGGAAGATATCATTTATATAGATGGAACGAGGAGCGTAGTTACGAATCATACTTCTAATGTAATACCGCCAGAACCTTCTTCATATCCTTCATCGAGTCTTTCAATGAAAGCTTCGAATAATCAACAACTTATTGTCAAGCCCAAGGAAAACTCATCCACATCTTCTCAGAACTCGAACTGGAAGCTCCTCAGAGTAATAGCAAATTCACACCAAGGTTGGGTCCGTTCTTGCGACATTGATCCAATAACCAATAAGTGGTTTGTCACTGGTTCTTCTGATGCTACTATAAAAATTTGGGATCTTGCGACCCTGAGTATAAAAGCTACTCTCACTGGACATATTATGGGAGTTCGAGCTTTAAAGATATCAAAGAAATTTCCGTACCTTTTCTCGGGATCCGAAGATAAAACGGTACGATGTTGGGATTTGGAGAGAACAAACTCAGCTTCAGGATGTCAAATCAAAGACTTCTATGGTCATGTTGGGGGAATATATGCCATGGATTTACATCCAGAACTTGATATACTTTGTACTGGTGGTAGAGATTCTGTGATTAGAGTATGGGATATTCGTTCAAGAGCAGAGGTAATGCTTCTAGCAGGACATAGATCTGATATAACTAGTATATCATGCGATGCCAATGATCCTCAGATTGTATCTAGTTCAATGGATTCCACCATCAGGTTATGGGACATCCGAAAGGCTACAACTCAATTGACGATAACTCAACATTCTAAAAGTGTAAGACTGATGATTACACATCCAAAGGAAATGACAATGTGCTCTGCAGATTCTGGAGGTAATTTCAAGCAATGGGTATTACCACGAGGAGATCTTTTGAATTCATTTTCTACTTCAGGTGAAAGTAAAATAGTAAACTCATTATCATTGAATCCAATAACAAATACCCTTTTCGCTGGATTTGATGATGGAAAGATGGAATTTTATGATTACGAAAGTGGGAAATTAACTCAATCAACGACATCACAGCCTGTCCCTGGAACAGAAACCACTACCATATATGCATCTCTTTTCGATAAGCTGGGATCAAGGTTAATAACATGCGAAGGTGACAAGAGTATAAAGGTATGGGGAGAATCTTAGCTCAATCATAACTACATTTGCGTCATGTATCTATTATATTATATCATAGATCTAATAACATATATACTTACAAAATACATTAATACCAATTACCATCCAAACCGCAATTGATTTGCTGTAAATGATGGAGGAGTCCAGTTAAGTCTTCTAGGTTCCAATTCGTGCTTCTTCTTCTCCATCACCTTTTTGATTAGTCTGTCGTACAACAACTTAACATGGTCTGTTATCACAATGATGTGTTGACCCTTATAGTATCGTAAAATTTGTAAGGTGGTCAATGTGTGTAGAATATCAGTTGTAGTCATGCAGGTTATAGAGGAAATTTCTTCTATAGTTATCTCACTTGAAGGGGCAGGTCCTGAAGTTATTGACCTCTTAGTCGTTGGAGCAGGACTTTGTGAAGATTCTTTTTCATTCTCTTCTTCTTCAGGTTGAACATTATTCTTCAAATATAGTTGATGATCATTTCTTTCCACCAAAAGTTTAATTAAGGTATCGGTCCAGTAAGCACGATATGATAAAAGCCCTAAATCAGATAAAGGCTTCTCAGGAGATCCCACTTTATTCTCAACACTTGAGAGCATGTAAGAAAATTGCATTAATAATTTACCATATCCTTTCTTTTGGTAGCATGGAAGAGTTAAAATACATGCAACATTATATCCATCAGCACTTTCCTTTTCCTTTGAAAAATAACCCACAACATGATGTCCCAGAGCAGATTTGATTGTCATAACATAAAACAAAAATGGATCAACATCATAATAAAGTGTCTTATGATCTAAAAATAATTTCAGTAGTAAACATAAATTACGACACCAAGTTCTTTGCTTTCTACCATCTATTTCCCAGAAGCTAACTTTACTATCCCTATAAATTTCATTTCCTGGTGGATGTTTCATAGAACATTTCGATCTAAATCTTTCAAACAGTTTTAAAGATCCAAAATAACACAATGTGAAGTCACATATATAAATTTCATCTTCCTCCGTAAGTTCTATTGGATAAGGAGAAAAATACCAAGGTTCAATTATATGTTCTCCAAGTATTATGGAAGATAAATTTCTAACTCTTGCAACTTCCAGATGATTTTGAGTCATCGATCCACCTGTACGTAATTTCTTAATCTCATCTTCTCTACTAACTTGTTCACCTGGTCTCTTTATACCTTGAACATTCAAATTATCTAAATCCAATTCATCTTCATTTTTCATGGTAGAAGCAGTTTCTGGTTGTGGGGTAGCAGACCCAGTTAATGGAGTTTCAGTTCCATCATTTTTCGACAACTTGGAAGTCTTTTGGCCCTTCAGTTTCAGCTTCAGTTTCAGCTTCAAATCTTTCTTTTCATCTTTCTTGTCTGGTTTAACTTCTGCAACGATTAGCGCTCGCAAGTAATCGATCCTTTCGCTTCCTATCCATTCATCTAAACGTTTATTAAATTCCTGATAATGCACATAGAAGACCTTTTTACCCTTTTTAGTATGCTCTTGAAGGATCTCGGCCAATCTATATTCTCCACTTTTAGATACATATACTTTACATCCTATATGAATGTCTTCAATAGAAAATTTATGCGATTCATCAGTTTCATTAATTCCTGATTGAATCTTAATCGTTAAAGTTTCCAAAAGTGCGTTTTTATCTATGGTAGAAGTTACGCCTTTAGCGGACGTAGCAGATGATTCCTTATCGCCTGCGATAGTCTCACCAACTGACATCGAACAACTTCTAGATATTATTACTTATAGTTCAAGTTGTGATCTAAAGTTTATGTTTTACAGATTTTGGATCATTTTTCCTTTTTGCACAATAAACTCTGAAATTTATTAACGTATATACAGGACCCTTATATAAACCTTATGGAACCTTCTCTTTTTTTTGGTTTCATTGACTTTTCAATTTATTATCTTGATTCCACCATTCATATAATTTTGATGGATCTACTTCGTTATTTTGTAAGTGATTAACCCCTATATATCCAATGTTATGATTTGGAAAATTCATTAACCAGTTCAACAATTTGAATCTAAGATTTATGAAATATTGTTCATTATCTAATAATTTGCCATCAGATTTGATATCCAATATTAAATTTCTTTCAATGCAAGCAACAATTAATTCTTGTTTAGATAAGTTCCAAATATTTCCTTGTTGCAGAATATAATAATCATCAACTTTTAGATAATTGAAATGGTTCTGTAATCTTCTACGTAATGTCAATTCAGGAACAAGTGAAAGAGGAATGTATTTGGAGAAGAGACGTAATGTTCTTGCGAGTAGATTCACTTCAGCTAATGGTAGATTGTAAGCGGTTCTATCAGATAACTTTTCTAAAGACTTAGGATCCTTATAAGTTAAACTTCTAAGTTGGCGAAGTTTTAACGATGAACTTGAACTCCATATTCTGGGTAACATTGTAGGAAGAACACAAGTCAGAGGAGTAATTTCTGGAATTGCATAACAAATAAAAGGAGTACATTCAAAAAATATCATAAAGATCACTGCAAAAGTTGGAAGTTTGACGAAATCGCTAGGAGTTCTCCTTATTAGTTGATATTGCTTCCTTGTAAGATTAAATGGTAATTTTTTTTCATCCGGTTCATCTTTAATTACCATATTTGATTCCTGAGCATTCCTTGAATTTATTGTTTGTTGCTCAATTTCTGCCATATATAGATGTTGAGCCATTTCCTGACTTAATTTATTGAAAGAAGGGAGTTTGATTTTTTCTTTGATTCCTTTATTATTGAGTTGGTTGCTTAGCATGTAATGTTTGCGAATCGTTCTTAATTCCCATTCATTATTCCATACATTGGAAACACCATTTCTGTAGAATTTAATGACACACTTCCCATAAGCAAAAGTTTGTTTAAGTTTCAAAGAAATTCCAGTTGCATTTGTGCCTTTAGATATTTCTTCATTTACTTCTTGTTTAGACTTTAAATGTACTGGTAGTGTTGTCGGAGCATTCACTGTATCATTTTTACTAACAGACCAAAGAGATGATAGAAGAGAACTTTTCTTCAATTCTTGTTTTAAAACTTCTCGAGAAGCTGGAAGAGAATATAACAGCAGCATACGCAAACCAATATTTTATCTAAATACCGTGTTACTCGTTGGAATGTCAGTTTATGCTGACTTGAAATAGCACTATTTGGGAGTTTTTCACTATTTTTCATTCCTCTCTGATGAAAAATCGCGAATGAGTGCAGCTTTGCGATTAGATAACCAACTTGTATATAAATTTTGAAACTGACCATTTTCTTAAGCATACGATACAGTTTCTTTTCTCCAGAAAGCTAGTGAAAGACATATTTTGTGAATTGCAAGTTGAATCCAAAACATACTACTTTAATAATAATAATAACAATATTCTTAGCTTTGAACCAAAGAGAAACACACCACAAAAGAAGTAAAGAAAGATGCCCTTGGAGAAGCGAATTATTAGTAATGATGATTTGAATATTTGGATCGATTCTGTTACTTATAATCAATTTGTTAAGTTTATCACAGATTTACAGGACCTGGTTGAAGGATTATCAAACGATACTGAAGTGGTTACTTCTTTGCAATGTACAAAGATTCTTAATATTTTCAAAGTAATTGAAGACTTGATAGAGAAGAACCCAGTAGTGCTCGATAAAGATTCTTCGAGGTTTGGTAAAGTTGAATTTCGGGACTTCTATGATCAAGTTAAGCAGCAAATACCATTTTATATTAAAGAACTAGTTGAAGATGAGGAACAAGTTTCAGAATTATCAGGATATCTTGGTGAATCATTTGGAAATAGAACGAGAATAGACTATGGATCGGGACATGAACTTAATTTTATTGCATTTTTACTCTGTTTGAAGAAACTTAATATAATTGATGAGAAGGATTATAAGTGTATCACTTTAAAGATATTCAATAAGTATATTTCAATTATGAGAACACTCCAAAAGAATTATTGGCTTGAACCAGCTGGATCTCATGGTGTTTGGGGATTAGACGATTATCATTTTCTACCATTTTTGTTTGGTGCTTCTCAACTTTCAACACATCCTTATATGAAACCAAAACTGATTCATAATGAGGAATTAGTTGAACAATATTATAAGCAATATATGTATCTAGAATGCATTCATTTCATCAATTCAATTAAAACTATTCCTAATAAAGAAGGATCCAAATTAAGTATAAGATGGCATTCTCCAATGCTTGATGATATTCTGGCCGCCAAGTCGTGGTCTAAGATAAAGGATGGTATGATAAAGATGTATAAAGTTGAGGTATTGGGGAAGTTACCAATAATGCAGCATCTTCAATTTGGAACCATATTGCAATGTCCAGAAGGTATTGAAAGACATTCTGACCATGAAAACGAAGAACAAGAAGATGATGGCTGTGGTCATACACATAATGCTATCAATACTTGGGGTGATTGCTGTGGTATAAAAATTCCAAGTGCAATAGCAGCATCTCAAATGAATAAATTGAATAACCACATTCCTTTTGATTGATTGAAAATTGATGACCAACGAGGAAAACGTCCAGCGTTTGAACATATGAGATACGTACATACAGACATAGCATCGACACCATAGTAACTCCAGTTTTGTTTATCTTATAACGTCCTACTACTTAAATCCATTAAAATATATATTTATCATTATTTAAGAAGATTAATATTTGTATCTTTGCTTTTCGTTCTATTTGTTTTATTCTATATATCTGATTCCAGTGACAATTAAGATGTTTCTAGGAATGGTACCAGGAACAGGTAAGAGTACCCTCATCTTACCCTTGGTATCATCAACGTCAGAAACGTAAGCATACCCCATTACACATGTATTCATTAAGTTTTTAGTCAGTTTATCATTTTGAGGAAGTTGAGTGATTGCAAGTATTGTATTGTTTAGAACAGATGCTGTAGGTTCTGTAATTTTCGTATAATATTTATCAATTGAAAAATCATCTTTCTTTTCCGATTCACCCAATTCTGAATCCTCTGGAGTAAAAGAATCTCCAGATGGTAAGAATGCAAGACTTGAATTAGCTTCCAGAGATTCAACAGATTTATAAATTACCACATCTTTAACATCAATAACAGTATTATATGGAGATAATGGATTTTTTTGATTACCATAGAAATATTCTCTTATAGTTTGTTGTTGAATATTTCTTATAAATGAATCTTCAATTTCAATAACTCCTCCACTTTTAGATAATTTTATTATATTCAAACTATTTGTGGTAATTTTGTGTTTAAATTTCTTCTTTAATTCAATTACTAATCTTTCATTTCCAATTACAACAGTTCAATTCATTTCAAAATCTGATGTAATATTTTCAATAATCGTGAAATCTTTAATTGAAAGTGATGGAGTATCAACCAATATGCCACTACTACTTATATTCTGATCATCTTTAAGTCTTGAAGTAACTGCAAGTCCCAATTTAGAAACTTGATATTTATAAAGGTCAATATTTTCATTAAAATTTTCAAATCCATAATTTTTCACAATTGGTTGCTTTGGATTATGAAATGTTGCACCTGAAGTAGTTGTATTACCCCATCCGTTAGTACTTTCAACATCAAACATATCACTTATTGGAGTAGCAGTAAGTGATCCAGGTAATGAGAATACCCCTTCTTTTGGGTTTAAATTGACGTATATCGGACATCTATCCATCTTCAATCCATATGAAGCTAAAGTCTTGAGTAATGTGGTTTTACCTGAGAATGAATTTCCAATAACAAGAACTCGAGGACCCAATTTTAATTGGTCTACATTGTTGGACTTATTTAAAAAATTGAATTCTTCTGCTACTTGTCGGAACTTTTCAAGAGCAAAATGTAAATTAAGATGTTGATTCATTACTGTTTCTTCACTTGTATATTCACTTATTTCATTAGCTTCATTGTTATCATTACCACTACTACTATTAGTTCCGATTTTCCTACCAGTAGTGTATTCAATAACACATCCCTCAGCACTAGGCGAATACACACAAAACTTTGTGCCACTAAATTGAAGTTCTACATTTAAAGGTAATTCAGTGCCAAATATCTCTGCAATTCCTTGTATCACATTCACCTTAAGAACAGTTTGAAAAGGTACTTCAACTCTCCATTCGGATTGTGCTGCTATAACCAATTTTGTTGGTTTCTTTGCTCCTATTTCTAAAGAAGTATCAGTATTTATCGATACTTCAGAGTTGAATCCAGGAATTACAGACATCTCTATTGATTGATACCGAAGAATAAACAGTACTGGTTTTCTACTTGTAAAGGTTTACTGAAAGAACTTCAATTATCGGTGTGCATAAAAACACAAGAAAAATTTCAATTAATATCACGTGACTTTATCTATCTATTACATTGAAAAAGCTGCAACGGCTTGGAGTGCTAGAACAGGTAACACTTCTTAAGCTTATCTTCACTTAACAATTGGACAATTTCTCTTCTATATCAATTAAAATACTTACAATAAATATACCAACTATGAATTTATTACTACAAATAGTTTTTTTCTTTTTTTCAACAAGTTTTTCACTCTAATTGAAAGAACTGAAGTCAAGTTTTTTGGGTTTTATTTTCGCTTGATCTTCCAGTAAGGGTATGATTTTTCTTGCCCCAGTACGATTATTCACCTGCTCCATGAATGCAGAATAATCAACATTTGATTCTTTGATCTTTGAATTTGAGTTATTACTAATCGTAGTTGCTTTATTGTTATTCTCTTTGGTGACAAATGGATTCTCAATAATTTCCTTTTCTTGAATTTCAATTTCTTCATCATTTGAAAAATTATTATTAAAACTTTTGCTGTGCCAGCGCTTAACTGTTTCGTCATCAATAACTTGACCAAGAGGAGTTTGGGGAATATTTGAAGATTTTTTTCGACTTCTTCTAGTTGGAGAAGTTTCAATGTTTTGTTCGTAATCTATTGGATGTAATAATCTTGTGTTATCATTTTTAATAAAGTTAAAATCTTGTGTTGCTTCGTCTACTATATCCTCTTCTCGAGTAATATTAGGAAACAGTTCCAAATCCAAACTAGGGGCTGGATTAAGAGATTTGATTGGAAAAAGTTGAGCTTTCCTTCCTGTACCCACAGTTGAAGGAGCAGGTAATAAGAGTCCAAATATCGAGTCCCTTTGACTGTTAATTAAATCAGTAGATCTTAATAATGCTTGTGAATGATCTTTCTTTCGAGTTGATCTATTAGGAGAACGTAACGGAGTGATTTCTGGGGTAATCGGTTGGAATGTAGTTAGACCACCACCACCATTATTTAAGGTTCTCTTTTGGTTTCCGGACTTGCGAGGAGTTATCAACAATCCTTTCTGTGGTCTTCTTTTGGAAGAAGGAGTTATGAAATGAATTTCTTCTCCATGCCCATGTCCAGGTGTACGTGGTGTCTGACTAGTAGTTCTAAATGTAAACGGCGATATTTGACTTTGGGAATTTCTCAACCGTGGGGGAGTCGAAGGTTCTCTAGCCATTGGATCACAAATGGCGCTCAATCAATTCTATTTCTTTTGACAATTAGTCTGACTGACTGATTTGTGGGTCAATCAGATGTAAATGAAGTAGAAACGTTTATTAGCTGCAAATGAGGTTTTAGCTAGTCCAATGAGTTAAATAGTTGAAGCAATTATAGCAAATTAGTGATCCAGGTTGTTCCTTTGATACCTTCTGATTATAGAAAGAACAATTGGAAACAATTGTTTGATCTTTCGTTTGGTTTTGGATTGATCTATCAAAAGAAGAATGGCTGGTTAAGGCTCAATGAACCCTGACAGGGATCGTAAAAAAAATAAGACAATCAAATTTTACGCGTTTTTGTGCAATTTTGTGCACGATATTGTCAACTCTTTTCGCAGCCTAAATTCAGAGCAAACATGGCTGCACAGTTATGGTTGCACAGTTATGGTTATAATGTCACGATTACACAACTATGATTATACAGCTACGATGATAATATGCAATGTTAGATACCAAGCAAATGTTACATAAATGAAAATGGAAGAAAAGGATATATCAACCCGTCTTTTACAACCTTGTAGTTAAACTAGTTGAATATGTGTGCACTGTTAACACTTGCCTTACGCTTATTGACACTGATCCCAAGTGATTCTTCAATTTCGTCATAAAATTGTTTTATAGAACTATTTGTTTTCCCAGTTCTCAACAATAAATTGCCAAAAAGATCCAAATATTTCAAATTCGATTTCAAGACTTTCTTGAAGTGCAATTTCTCTATTGAGTTGTCACTGAGATCAATGGAATTCAATTGTGAAAACGACTCAGGTAAAACCACCTCCTTATTAAAGTTGTTTTCCTTTAGCATTATCAGCGACAAGTGTGGTGGCAACTCAAGTAATGGATCTATTCGCAGAATCAAATTTTCATTTAAAATCAACTTTTCAAGTTTGTTATCAGAGCCTCCACTGAATAATGGAGTGTTTTTCAGAGACAACTCAGTCAATACATTTTTACCTAAATCTAAGACTTTTAAGTTGACTGGGGGAACCCAATTATCCAAACTGGATAAACTGTTGAAATATAAAGATAGATGGGATAAATTCAGTAGTTGTTCCCATGTGGATAAATAATCATCAGACTTGTTCTCGTAAGCATTTATATCTTCGATTCGGTTACCACATATTGAAAGATCAACTAGAGAATTTGGAAATTGCAAATGGCGGAGATTTTCAATATTGCATTCGTCGAGAGATAAAACCTTTAACTTGGATGGAAAATTTATTCGGTGAATGCATCGTTCGGAAAACTGTAAGTATTTATTATTGCTTAAATTTAGGGTGTCAAGATAAGCAGGAAATTGAAAATAAGGGTAGATGTTTTTGTTATTATATTGTTCATGTTCCAGAAGAATACTCAATGATTTTAAATTTGTATAAGAAAGATTCAAATATTCAAGAGTATCAGGAATATTTTTCAAACTCAATAAACTGGAAAACGGATTATCATTGAGTACCAAATCTTTTAAGTTGTTTGGCCATTCTATATGAGATAAAGTCTGTAATGCTTCATCATCTATGTCATTATTACACAATATTAAAGTTTTCAACATTGGTGGCCATCGTGTATTGACATTAGGTACAACAAACGAGTGAATACTATTAAACAGGACATCTAATGTTTCTAAATTTTGAGGAAGGTTGGAAATATCCAATATTGTTATATCATTATAAGTTAACATTAGGGTTTTCAAATTTGAAGGGAACCTGTTAGTATTTAAAGTATTACTATTGATTCCAGCACCATTCCAGTATAAATCTTCGATTGTATTCGGGAGCGACAAGGTTTGCATCAAAGATTTTGGATTCCAAGAGACATCAAGATGTTTCAAATTTAATGGTAATTTCAAATCGGTGAAATTTGAAATCTTATGTCCCAAAAGGATGAGAGTGTCTAGATTTGTTAAGCCAGATAAAAAATCCAATTTAGTTAAGAGCTTCAATCCAGCTCTAGTGATTTGTAACTTTGAAAGATTTGGAAATGATGTAATAAGAGATAAGTCATCTTGAGTTGGTTCATACCTTTCTATATGGAATATTAGTTTTCCTATTCTATTTGCAAATCGTTGATGATATTTATTCAAGATTGTTTCAAAAGATCTGAAATCACCTCCAGTGGTAATCACCAAGACATCTGGATTAATATCCTGCTGCTCGGTTAAAAATTCGTCAATTTCAATGTAACCATGAAAATCTATAAGTTCCTGGGTCTGTTTTGAATTGACACAAGAATGAGGAGCCCTTGAAGGAGATAGAATTAGATGAAGTTCCTTTGAATAATAGTATTGGATTAGTAATTGTCGAATTGGGCTCGATTTAAGAGATAGAAAGAATTGAGATATGTATGATGAAGGGAGATACGAGAAAATATTTAACACGATGTCATCTGGCAAATCAGCAAGACCATGAATTATCAAGGATTCAATATCCATTGAAAATATACAATCATATGTCCCAATAATATCGCAGTTAAAGCTCTTTAATATGATAAGATAGAAGAGAAGAGTTAGAACGTACGCAACCGGAGTGTATATAAACCGATCGCAAGAGAGCTCGTGAGAAGTTCAATGTGAGTCTGATGGAGCCAGACGAAGAGAGAGTGAGAGAGAGAGTGTGTGTGTGAGAGAGTGTGTGTGAGAGAGTGAGAGAGTGAGAAAGTGAGAGAGTGAGAGAGTGAGAGAGTGAGAGAGTGAGAGAGTGAGAGAGTGAGA
>JAKTYG010000068.1:0-32909 GCA_030564725.1 Chernovozyma sophiae-reginae
GCAGTGAGATGAGAATTTATATGAATGCATTATCTGTGACAAATTTTTCAAATCAGAAAAGCAATTGGAAGTACATGAGCTGTCTAATAAGCATCGCAAAATATTAAAGAGGATGAAATGGGAAATGAGACAAGAAGGAATAGATTTAGGAATTGATAAAAATGATATAAACTTGGATGAATTTGAAACTGCCAGTAGTGAATTTTCTGAACTTGAAACCAGTGATAAAGAGCTTGAACCGGAGATTGACCTTAATGAAAGTGAAAATTTACTTGAAGCGTTACCAATAACTGGTTCGAAGATTCAAGAAAAGGAAATAAATTATGCAGAATTTGAAGTTGATGATATAGTCGATAGCAGTGATCAAAGAAGTGATTCTGCTGAGGATGTTGTCGCTGCCACATTTATATCAAGTAAGGAAAAGAAGAAGAAAAAGAAGAACAATGGACCACAAGTATTCGACCAGCTAGGAGAAGAAGAAAAGGAAATCGATCCTGAATTGGCAAAGTTAGCCAATAATATATCACAAGGATTGAGGTTAGATGAAGACGACGGTTGGGATGTTGGGCCAAAGAAAAATAAGAAGAAAAAGAAGCAGACCAAAGGTGGATTAGATATAGAACCACCTTCGTCCGATTCAACTCGCTCTTCTACACCTGTGTCAGTCACTAAATCACAAAAGGGAAAGAAGGATGCTATCCCTAATGGTTCAGAATATTGTGCTGTTTGTAAAGAATTGTTTACTTCTAGAAACAAACTTTTTCAGCATGTGAAGAGCACCGGCCATGCTGCTCCTCCAACGAAGGTGAAGAGTAGAAAAGGTAAGAAATAGGAGACATTAATAGACATATAGAAGGGATAGAAGGTTAAGTTAAACAAAAATGAATTATACTGACCTGAAAAACTATCTTCATGATAATAATAATAATAATGATAATAATAGTAGTAATACTAATTACTTGCTTGTATTCTATAACTTCTATGAAGATTCCTTTAAACCTAACTTGGTATTTTTAATAACTGCTTGAACAGGCTCACTAATACCTTTATTGCCATGAACACCTAGTCCTTCACCCTTAATCCAACCTAACTTCTCGAGAAGTTGTCTACCTATATTATTGGCATCAATTTCTGGAGCTTTGCTTCCAACAATCTGTCCCTCCACAAAATGGGCATTTGATCTTGGTTTGTCTCTTCCTCTGGCCCTGTCTTTCTTAGCATTGCCATCAGTTTCTTTGATCTCATCTTTGGGTCTCTTCTGATCTGTTCTAAAGAAAATAGGTCTTTTTCTTAACATTGCCCCAATCTGGTCATATCTAGGGAGGTAGTGAAACGTCTTTCTATGCTTGACAATCTTCATATAAGTTTTAAGGCCTGATCCACACTTCAGCGATCTCATATTATACAACTCTGCCATCTTGTTTAAAGTTTTGTTACCATGAGGATCCAACGGTGGGAAGCTCATGGTCTCTCTGCTAGAATCCTGTAAAAATATTTCAAACTCTTCTTTAATATCTTTTATATGAAGTGTGTAAGGATATTTGATAAGCAAATTGTTCTCCAATGTTCCATTTGAAAGTCTTTCGGCTTCCCTTCTTTCCTTTTTATTTCTCTTGGACTGTCGATGCGTTTGGTACAGTTCTTGTAATGATTCGTACATTTCTGTAGTTAGTTCAATCCCCTTTAAATCCAACTTCTTCTTTTTACCTTTTCCTTTCGTCTTTAAGGTCTTTTCTGTAGAAGGTAAGAATGGTTCCATTTTATGCTGAGTTTTGTGCTGGTTTTTAGTGAAAGCAATCAACATTGCTAATTCGTCTTCTTCATCATCGTCAATTATTTCTTCTTCATCTTCTGAACTTTCTGAAATATATACATCCGAATAATTAGGCTGTTCCATTGGAGATGATTCTTCAAGTAGTCCTTGGGTAATGTAGTCCATAAAACTTGATAATCGATGTGGTTTGACCCCTTTCAGAAGAGCAAAGTCCTGTAGATAGCTTTCATCAATCCAAATAGAATCTTCAAGCGATCCTGTAAGCTCTATGCATCTTACGTAGTATTGGTTCTCTAATCCAAAGCGAATGTTTGAAACAGACATTTGAGAGACATCAAATTCAAAATCTTCAGGGAGAAAACCATACTCTGGATCTTTTTCAACTTTAACTACTTCGACATCTTCTTCATTGTCCTCATCATCAGTTTCTTCCTCTGAAGTATTTTCAGCCATTTTGTCAAAATTGGTATCGCTTTCATATCCATCACTGTCCTCCTTCACACTCTTCATAATCTGAGAAATGTAGTCTTGATAAGCACCTTCATTGTCATCCGACAAGTCATCATCGGTATCTTCAAATTCTCCACCTTGTTCTTCTTCTTCTTCTTCTTCCACAAATGTATTGGTGGTCACTTTGTTTAAGTGCTTTAAGGTTAAAAGTTCACTTGTTGTTTGACCATTTCGGTCAGTCTTTGTTTGCATGGACACTTTACCGATGGTTAAAATCGGATCATAATCCAACTGAGTGCTCTCAGCAGGGAAAAAAAGTATTCTCTTGTGAGGTATTGTTTCCTTCTGATCTGTAAGTATTGTAGTTAAAGGCTTCGTAGGAAATGAGATCAAAGGATCTCCTTCATTATCAATAACAAACATATCTTCATCTTCATCTTCATCTTCTTCTTCTTCTTCTTCTTCTTCTTCTTCTTCATCTTCACGTAACCTATTTGAAGTCTCACCTACTGAAGTTTCTCTTAGGGATGGGTCTTCACTTTCATTGTCCACCAACTTCGTGTTTGACATGTCGTTGATATCTGGTGATATTTCACTCTTGGTCTCTGCTAAGTAGCTTCCAGTTGTATCATATTCATGTTCTGCGATCTCAATTTTATCAATAACTTCTAAATCAGTTAGAGCCACTTCAGATTCTTCCATAGAATCCACATTCTCATCTTCATCACTGAAGGAAACTGTGTCCCTTATTGACTTTTTAACTGCATCGTGAAGCGACGCATTCTCCATATATTCTAGAAGATCCTGATGTTCCTTGGGAATATTACTTCCTTCTCTCGCCTTTCTCTTTGTTTGCTCTTGTGCTTCTTCTTGTTCTCTCAACTGTCTATTGGGATCGTACACCTCTTTAGCCTTTATAAACTCGATAGGCAAATTTCTCAACTGTCTACGAAGAGTACTTTCCAAGTGGTTATTGGTATACTTTACCTCTTCCATCATCGGAAAACGACCAGGTCTACGTGATAGTCCAGTCATATTTCTGTGGATTGGCTTACTATGTTCATCACCAAAATCTTCAAGTTCTCCATGCTGTAAATCGTACAATTCAGGTACATTGTTGCTATTTGAGAGATGTGGAGTTCTTCCTTTGGGCCTGCTGTTCTTCTTCTTGTTACTTCGACTTTTAGGATTACTATCTATTCTACCGCCCCTTGATGATCCTCGTTTTCTGGGCATCTTTGTATGGGAAATGATCTGGTATCTATAATATATGAACAAGTGTGGTTCGAACGATGTATATAAATCAAATGTTAGTCAATGAGCTTTTGTAGACTACTGGTAGCTTAGAAAATATACTCGTCACTATGGCCCTGAAAAGCAGCCGTTTACACTGAAGCAATCACTGCGCTTTTGTCACACGTGCTGGCCATTTTCAACAGAACCGTCCCTAAATGTTGCCCCTGGAAGAACAAAAATGCTCTGGAAAGTACCAGCCCAGCTATCGCAGATGCCGCAGTACAACAAGATTGCCACTCGCTTTTTACACCAAATATTAAAGGAGCGGAGGTGAAGGCACAGGAATTAAGGGTAACTCGTTTGTAACTAAACTGGTTCGCATTTGCTTATTTATACTCTTGCTTATAACAACACATCTTTTCCCACATCTTATCTTCGTTTCTTGTACAGTTTTATTGCCTTCCTCACCATAAATAGTCAACTTACTATTGCTATTGGTATTATTATTCTTATATAAGTTTACACCTTACAGCTTCACATTTGTTTGCATTAATCTGGATTGCAACATCTTATTAGGTGTTTGTGTTTATTGTATCAATTGCTTGGGCTCTGGGAACACATTATCAGCGAGTGTTGTTCAGTGTTTCCTCTCTCTGGAACTGGTTCCAGAATTCACATTTCCCTTACAGAGACTCGTTCAAATATAAAGTTGTCTAGTTCTGACTCTTTTATTTATTTCTTTTTTTAATTCTATAAAAGCAGCAACCCAGAAACAGTCCCTACTCCAGAAAACTCCTCAATACCTTGGGCATGTCTGATACAGATCTCACTCTGAAATTGAGTCAATTATGGAATCATTTACTTGAAAAGTCCAAAGAACCACTAGTTATATTAGGAAAACGATATGACATAGATGATCAGATTGAAGAAATAACAGGAAATGCATATTCCGACTCCCAAACTGAAGATCTGACTTCTTCAACTCTTGATCTGTCAACAGAACAAATAAATAAAACTCCAGGTGAATATCATTATATTGATGATATGAATTCTGATATCTATTCCAAGATATGGCTTACTTATAGAACTGGATTTGAACCAATTGCGAAATCATTAAATGGTCCTCAACCTTTATCATTTGTTCAATCAATGATCTTTAATCGAAACATTACTTCCACCTTATATAACTTTCATAGTTTAACTGATAATGATGCATTCAGTACCGATGTGGGATGGGGTTGTATGATCCGGACTTCCCAATCTTTATTGGCCAACGCATACCTTATGATTATTTTAGGAAGAAATTTCGTATATGATGAAGCTATCATAAATGAAAAACATAATATTTTGGTCGACCTGTTTCTAGATACTACTGATGCTCCATTTTCAATCCATAATTTTATTAAAGTTGCTTCTGAGCTGCCTTTGCAAGTGAAACCAGGTGAATGGTTTGGACCTAATGCAGCTTCGCTTTCAATTAAGCGACTTTGTGATAAAATGGTACTAAATTCTATTATTCCTAAGTTAAATGTTTTAATTAGTGAGAGTACTGATTTATATGAAGATATTATATCTTCAACTTTAGCCAATGGTTCACCACTATTAATTTTACTTCCTATTCGTTTAGGAATCGAGAAAATTAATAAATACTATCATTCATCCTTGTTTGAGCTTCTATCGTTAAAACAATCGGTTGGAATTGCTGGTGGGAAGCCTTCATCATCGTATTATTTTTTTGGATATCAAGAATTAAGTTTCCTTTACCTTGATCCACATTATCCTCAATATTGTCAGAAGGGAAACTATAATACCTATCATACTACTAAATACCTGAAATTAGATATTAATGATATGGATCCTTCTATGATGGTTGGGATCTTGATAGAAGATCTTGTTGATTACAAAGATTTCTGTGATACATGTGTGAAGTCAGGAAATAAAATTGTTCATTTTCATATCTCTCAAACTGTGCAACGGAAGGAATCATCTAAAAGAAAAATGTCTGATTTTGTCAATATCACTTCCAAAGACTTTTCTTCGCCGGACGAAGAATTTGAGCCAGTGGGAGAATTAGCGGATTCTGAATTTGTTGATCTTGGATGTAATGAACCAGATTATGTGGATGAGTTTGACATTGAAGAGGAGGAGGGCGTGATGGCAGAAGAAGAAGAAGAAGAAGAAGGAGAAGAAGAAGAAGGAGAAGCAGAAGCAGAAGCAGAAGAGGGAGAAGAAGTGGAAGCAGTAGCAGCTTCAGATATCATTAAAGGAACTGAGGCTGAAGCTGAAGCTGATTTCGATGTGGTCGATGTTAATGTTGATCAAGATTTTGTTTCGGAAGAAGAATCCGAGAATCCTCATGATCTTCTGAATATATCGGACAATCCTTCAAATATAGATCAATTTATGGTAATACTGGTGGATTCCTCTATCACGGAGAACAACGGTTTACTAGAAGAAAGGGCTACAGATAGTTAATTATTTTTACTGCTTAATACATAAATGGTCCTCTACTATAGCCTGAGTTTACATCATTGTCTTTATAAATATTACGTACAAAGGATATTTATTTATCTTCAAGATTGTCCTAATATCTCAATATTTAAGAAAAATTGTAGCACTCTCTATCTCCTTCGATACCTTAAGTATAAGCCATTTCTGAAATTTATTTGGTGCTCCATTCTTTGCGAAATGTACCAATGTGCGTCCTGCATATATCCGTTATGAACTAACCTCTCGCCTACAAATCCTGCCAGATGCTTCCTGTGGCAAACACAAGAGGAAGCTAAACTAGGACATCTTCTTCAGCTGTAGAAGAGTCTTTACTTTATTCTGCTTATCATATTGCTATAAGATAGTGTTATTTTTTGATTGTCATATATTTGTCTAAACTTTTCTTTTTTTTTTTTCTTTCTTTGAAGCAAACACTAATGATTGAAGACAGCTTGAAAATATGTACCGTATGTGCATCCAACAACAATCGTTCGATGGAATCACATAAACAACTTCGGGACGCAGGATATGACGTTCATTCATTTGGAACTGGTTCAGCTGTCAGATTGCCGGGACCTCTGGTTGATAAGCCAAATGTATACGAATTTGGTACCCCATATGAATACATCTATCAAGATTTAACATCCCAAGACGCCCGCAAAATGTACGAATCCAACGGGTTGATACATATGATTGATAGAAATAGACACATCAAAAAGGCTCCTGAGAAGTGGCAAGAAAATTCGTATGCTGGAAAATTTGACTTGGTAATTACTTGTGAAGAGAGGTGTTTCGATGCAGTGTTGGACGATTTAATGGTAAGAATGGTGAATAATTATACTCCAGATTATGAAGTTAAACGTACGGTCCATGTGATAAATATAGATATTAAAGATGATAATGAAAATGCAATAATTGGGGGTCGAGGAATCTTGAAGTTGGTTAATATGATCCACAGTTTTAGAAGAAATGAAAAGGAAAAGTTGAAGAATGAAGAGGAATTGAAGCAATTGGATGACGAATCAAATATTATACTTGAAGATCAAATGATGAATATACTAACTGAGTGGCAGAAAGAGCACACACATTTGCCTACATTGTACAGCGTAGCATACTATTGAGAAAAATGAAAGGAGTGATGAATTTGAAGACTCGAAGTTGGAGGTTCAATCTTGACAACTAACACGATACCGATAGTTATGTTGTTCTTACATCGAGCTTCCCCAACTAAATAATCTAGTGGATAACCTTCAATGTATCTCACCCCAATACTTATGGAACACTATTAATGAAAAATGGTTTATAGATCCAATTAATACAGAATATCCTTTGGAGATGAATGTAAATGTAAGATTCCTCGTATCTGTATAAATTTGATAACTCATTCTACTATGTATTTGTAATGCACACATGTCATTTCACTTCTCTGTCTTAATCCTCTACTTTATCTTTATCTGATTCAATCTTCATCTTCGCAATGGCGATCTCTCTCTCTCTCGCTCACTCGCTCTCTCTGATTCTCTCTCACTCTCTCGTCCTCCGCGCGATGAGAAAAATCGAAACCATTTTATGATATTAACTCCAATAGCTATCTATTCTTCATCGCTTCATTATGGCTCCAAAAAGAGAAATAAATGCCAAGAAGTCAAAACTCTACAATTCCAGAACTATTAGAACTGAGATTACAGATCCCAGTTATAAAGAAGGGAAATTGTCTGTACCTGAATTCTTGAAAGCTAGAGAGTTTGAGATCAAATCACTTGAACTAGCTAAACTCAAATCAAAGTTTGCTTCATCAAACAGATGCTTTCAAGGGTTACCAAGAACTCTTAGAAGGCGTACTGCTTCACATAATGTCAAAAGAATTCCTAAAAGGCTAAGGAATCGAGCTATAAATGAAATGCAAAACTCAGTAAATGGGATTCCTCCTAAATCAAAATTCCCTAGAGGAAAAGCACTTTATCAATTAAAAATGTCCACCAAATTATTGAAATTAGCATTAAAAATCAAACTTATGAAGTCAATACCATTAAATGCTAATGGAACCACAAAGGCTCGTCAAAGATTGAAATTATTGAAGCAACAGCTTAAAGCACTTAAAAATGAAAGAACACAAGACAAAGAAACAATGAAATTACTCAACAATAAAGTAGGCTCTTATGATAACACCGGGTTAAATGCACTAGCAGAAGTTCCGAAGGGCAATTTAAAGTATTACAAACGTCAAAAGGAATTTGTATGGCTTCCTACTCATGTTTGGCATGCCAAAAGGGCACATTTAATTAAACAATTTGGTTATCAAATTCCACTTCGTCCAACTCAAAAAGGTTTCAAATCTACTAATAGAGCCTCTAGAACTCAATCAATAGTTTATGATACTTCATATTATGACTCTATGATTATCAATTTACCTGTGGAGGATGATAGAAAGAAACTATTATTGGAAATTTCCAAATTTAAAAGGAATTATCCTACACATTATCTAAACGGTCATAAACCGTATGACGATTGGATATATATGAATGAGAAACCAATTGGAATAGGAATGATCTATTGTCATAGGAATAAGATATTGATTCGTTTATTTCCTTCATTATACGTTGAGTTCTTTGCATATATTCAATCATTGCTTATAAATTGTGAAGGTGGATACGTTCATGATTGTAGATATTCCCTTGGAAGTATTGAATTAAATGGTCCTGATGCGTTAAATTCCATGACTAAAATTTTTCATATGGATAAATCAAACTCGGTGTGCCATAATTGGATGAAACTTTCATCATTTTGTGATTCGAATAACAGCATACCTTCAGGAACAACTTTCAGTTTCTCTATAGAAGATCCTAGATTGTGGAAAAGGCCCAGCAATCCCCCCAAATATGATAAAACCACCAATTTGAATGACCTTATAATAGAATTGCTGATTAATAGTCCTAACAACTCGAATGACCTGATGTCTATTGATGCTGATTCTATTGCTACCTTACTTGATAATATAAAAAGAAATGACACTTACAAAGACCAATTGTCAATTAAGGAATTATCAAAAATTGAGGACCCTAATAAACGCGATATAACACCAACAATTCCACTTTTAATTACCAAGTTGTCGAAAAGTTCCAACAATTGGTGTATAATTTTGCCGTGGTTCTGGGTATTGCCAATGTGGATTCAATTAACAAAAGTAAACAATCTCAAACTTGGAGGACTTGATCAGATGCATCAAATTAATTATGAGAGTAACAAACCTTCATTCCCAGTTGATTATCCGTTTTTGAAGGACGGTTACTTGGAGAACCAATTCAAAATGATTGAAAGAAAGAAAAAGTATGACAAGATTCCAGCGAGTCATAAAAAGGATTTCAACAAATTGAAAATTGAAGTTGGAAATTTCCATGGAAATGATTGGAGGTTTCTTCAACTTTTGATATTTGGATTGAAATATTTAAACCAAAGATATCCGAATGAAAAAGGTGGTAACAGTGTTGAAGCTTATGCGACTTATAATGAAAAATTGGAACAAGAATTGAGAACAGTTGATGATTTATTGCAGTTGATAAAAAAGGAAACCGTATTGGACGAAGAAAAAGTTGCTAGAAATGAACTGCAATCTATTCCAATTGAACTATACAATAAAAAGATTCATAAATCACTTGATGAAACCAAATTATCACTTTCATCAAAGTTTCCAAAACTTCCTGTAATTCAAATTAAATTGGAAGTTATTGGCAAGGGACACATAAACGATAATGCTAGAATCTACAAATTTGAAGGATCTAATGAATCTGATAGAAAGCAGATTGAGACGCTGAACATACAAAAGTTGATTGGGTATGTTACTAGTGGAACATTCAATTTAAATCAAGGAAAGTGTACTGGAATAGGATGTATAAGTGCTTTTGAATTAAGCTCCAACTCTTCTAAATTGGTGTTAGTTAGAGACATTGGATGCAGTGTTCCAAGACTTGCAAAATGGGACACTATATAGAATATTTATATCTTTAATAGAAAATAATATAGCATATGACTCTATATTAATGAAGTTTTTACTGAACCTGTAGGGCTTTTTGGCTGCGAAAAGAAAAAAATCTGCAGGAACGGGTACGCCAGGTTCAATGCAATGGCGAAGATAGCCATGTTTAAGAATATCGATCACAGGTATATCGATCAAGGATATAGAGAGTATTTATTCCATTCGATTGAGCGAAGAACATTTTATCTGGAAATAATGCTAAATTCTCCTCTTGCTCTATCCATTCTAAACCATCTTCCACTGTCAATATATAATAAAGAAGAGATAAATTGTTTCCTACATAATAAATAAACTCTACCACCTACATTCCATTTTTTTTCTTTCTTTCCTTTTTTCAATTCATTTTTAATTACTTGGTATGAGAAACACATCGTATTGTTGAAGTGCTAACCAAATGTAATGTAGCTATAGTTATAGGTCAAAATATTCCAAGGACTAGATGTGATCTACATTTACAAAGTACTCAAGTCAAACTCTTACACCCAGCCAATTTAAAAAAATTACTTGTTACCCGGACAACAATAATTTACTATAAATAAGATCGAAAATCTAGAAACTTCGTTTGAAATTTTTTTCTTCTTCATACTTACCTTGAGACGCTATTAGAGATCAAGAAGTCTTTTAGCCAATAACCTACGTTTGCATTGCACAGCGCTGCGAAGGTGATTGCCAACTTTTCATTAATTGAGAAGTGTGGGTCTTTCAATTTTTGATTTCGTTCTTCATTTGAACAAGGAGAAGTGTTAAGAAATAAAAGATTTTGTTTATTCTTAAACCTCTTTTGGTTTGATTAATCAGTTGATTAACCCGATCAAAAGTATTTGATGAATAAATGGGCTTGCAAATAGTTTTCTGAGTAAGGATCGGTACGTAGAGAAGTGATCGTTTTGTGATTAATTGTAGTTCGAGGGGAGCGCCATATTCTTGTAAAAGAAGAGATTCTACATTGAAGTTTTCGCGATTTGGCGAGCTTTCTCTTTTACCCCAAAGTCACTCTGGACACTCTCTTGACCTCAATCGACTGCATTTCTTTACACGAGTAGAGTGCTAGAGTTCGGAAGCAAAAATATAAAAGATGAGACCAAGTACGAGATTATTACAAACAGTTTCCAAAGAGCTTCCTGAGTGGTTAGTTATTATTTATGATAAACCTGATGCTCCAAGAATGAAGTTTAGACCTCAACATTTAAGCAATATTCCAAACGTAACCGGGAATCCAGTTACTAATGCTGGAGGAATTACAGGAAAGGACGGTAACCTCATTGGTTCTTCTTTTAATTTAAGAGCTTCAAATGAATCAGAAGTTCTTGATTTCTTGAAGAAAGATATCTATGCAACTGAAGGAATTTGGGACTTTAACAATTGCATTATTCACCAATATAAGGTGGCCGTTAGAGAAGGGAAAAAGTTTGTTCAATAAAGCATTAGGGGGTTTCTTTCACTAGCATTCAGTTGACAATTTCAAGTTGGAGGAATGAAAAGTAATGAAATTAAGGAAATTAGTTGTGTCAACTATAAGAAATATTGCTCTGTCAAATGTTTTAAATATAACTATGTGACTATGTCATTATGTAATTATGTAATTATAGTTAACTGAATATTGGAGATGTAGTGAAGAGTTTGAACTGAAGAATTCAGAACAGAGGTGGAGGAAGAATTTAACCAGCAAATACGTGGGGAACGAAAGAAAAGCTGGCAATCAACTTTTTTAAGCGATATATTTCTTTTCAACTACAACTCGGCTCTACATAGAGATAATTGTTCGATTCAGGGGCTAAAAAAGAAGAGAAGCATAGGGTTAGTTCTCTTGCACGATATGTAAAAATGTAGAACGAAGATAAAAAAAAATAAATCTGAACTAAGAAGAGCCAGTTGGGCACGGGACTGCGAAAATTGAGTAAGTGAAAGAATTTTTTGTGGGAGAATTAGGGGCAAGTGCCAGTTTTTTGCAAGATAGCTGGTTCAATTTGTCATATAATAAGCACTTCGTATTAGCAACGGAATTATCAGACTTTCCAAAGTGAGATTAAGAAAAAAAGAAAATTGAAAAGTTTTAAATAGGAGAGAGAGAGACTTTGTTTGCTATGATATGTCTATCATGTTGACCACTTGCGAATCTTTCCAAGATAAAAAATTAGTGCAATTCAATTAAATTTGAATGGGGCAAAATGTAACAATTGACATAATTTCCATACGACCTTCAGTAAAGGTGATTAGGAACTGCTACCAATTCTAAGATTCTATAGATTGTAACATATGTTAGTTTACGAATACTCACAAATTTTTTTTGATGAATCGTAATCTCTAAATATAGAAACTTTGCTCCTAAGCATTTCCGCATCTTGGTACTAGAAATCTGAATTACTGTTACAGATTGAGAAACTAAATCTCCACTTTGAGACTCTTTGCGCCGCAAATGAGAAGAAAATTAACCCCGTGCGGCCCCATTGCGTAGTGAAAATTATCTTGGCAATCCTGGAATGATACTTTTCGGTACCACAATACATTGGTCTGCATTAAAGGAATCAAATTATTTTCAAAACAAGTCTCCGATATCAGATGACATATCTATCTTTATCGATTTTTTTTACTTCATTTTATAACAAAATAATCTAAAAAAAAAAAGGACCAAAATGAAAAACTTAAGACATTGAGATATAGGGGGAACAAAATTTAATGTTATCACAACTGTACTAGTTCTTAACAATTATTTCTTTAAATTAACTTGATCGTCTACATTCTCAACAATGCGGACTCACATCATCACAACATGCAACTCAATCCAAATTAGGTACATGTTACATAAGCTGATGTAAGCAAGACAAAAGGCGTTTATTAGGCTTAATATTTTCTCGCAATCATTTGTTTTTTTTTATCACTGTTATGGCCCATTTTGTTCTATTGCCATCCGAAAAAAAACAATTCCGCAGGGGGCTGAGAGAGTATAAAAAGGAAGCTTTTCGCCACTTTTAGGACGATAAATCTAAACTTTTTTTTTCTTTCTTTCCTCATTCAATAGTCACTCGCTTCAATCTATTATAATGCAATTCTCCAAGATCGCCGCCACCTTAGCCGTTGCTACTTACGTTTCTGCCGCTAACGTCACTGTCACCACTGACGTTGTCGTTACTGACTTCACCACCTACTGTCCAGAACCAACTTCAATTGTTGTTAACAACAAGACTATCACCGTCACTGAAGCCACTACCCTTACTATCACTGGTCCATGTACTATCCCAACCACTTACACCACCACTGTAGCTCCATCTACTTCAAAGACCGCTTCTCCATCTGTTACCACTGCTACCCACAATGGTGCTGGTAAAGTTGGTGCTGCTGGTGCCATTGCTGGTGTCGCTGCTGTTGCCGCTGCTCTTTTCTAAGGGATTTAATATTTTCTTAATTTAATATATGTTGTGGTGTTTTTTTAAATTAGTAATAATCATGTAGTATTTCTTAATGTAAATTTTGCTATTTGCAACAAAGGAATAGGTTTCTTGTTTTGTTTCCTATGTTATGCTGTTGAATTAGACGAGCTCAATAAGAAAGAAAATATTTCTTCATTGCGGGCTCGCGACTCTCGGACGATCAGAATGGAATTCAGGTTGTCGGGGGAGAAAATTGAATTGAGTCAGCAATTAGGGGGGGCTCTTTGAGATTTCAACTAGATGGCTTGTGAATGATAAAATAGGTAACTTACATTGTTTCCATAATGGTGAATAAAATGTTTTAATTAAGGGGTAAACTAAGTTTACCTAGTGAGTACCCATACAAATAATCCTAACTTGTTACACACAGGGTCTTGTGCTAGACATTAATCTGCTTATCACTATTAGAGATCCTCAGTAAAATCGCTTCCAACAGAGAGGGTTCAATTCATAAATAGACTGTATCGTCATGACAACCAAGAAGCTCTATTTGCCCGATGCTTGAGCTCTATGGGGATAGGCTCTTTACAGTTCGACTACTGGAATTTTTTCATTTAGTATCATCCTTAGGTCCTTAGACCCTTATGCTCTTCCAACATACAACATTCTAATTGTAAGCCCCTCAGTTGGCACAGTTCTCGCAATCCTTGAACTACAATTCTCTCCCCTTCTTCTCCTTACTCCTCCTGGTTATACTTGATACACCGAATCCAGGCTCTTATCACATTCCGTCAAGTCCCACATCATGCACCAACTCTACCGTCCTGCAATGTTATACCAGATCTGCATCTCTCTCACACTCTCCATCTCTCTCCATCTTTCTCCATCTTTCTGCATCTCTACTACATCCCCTTTGATAATGTATACTATAATTGTATGCTATATTCTCAAATGCTTATATATACATATATACAAAATCGATTGTTGAGATGTCAACCAATTATTAACCTGAACACTGGGATTACATTCCAAATTCCAAAATTCGTATCGAAGGTATCTTAATAGCTTCTCTTAAACCTTTTGGTACATTAGTATATACGCAGTCTTACTTCCTTCTTCTCCATTCAATACATCAACCTTTTCAACGTTAGATATTTGGGTATCATCTATCCTTATCCATTCGTTATCATATTTTTTACCTATTTGCTCTTCTTCTTCATCAAATACTGATGATCTTCTTAATACATCACATGTATAATGTCCACCTTCTGCACTATTTCCATGATGGTATACAACACCAATTAACCTGTAAGTTTTTGATATATTCTGCTTCCGAGTTACGCTAGATATGCATTCATTCGGTATTGTTAATGTAGATGTATATTGCACCTTCTTGCGAATTTTAGCAATACCTCCGTTTATCATACTTCCGTTGTTTTTGCTCATTAATATATTTTGTGGTTTATCATCATTAGTTATCTTTATGCTAACGTTAATCTCATCTAAACTGTCATTATTGTTATTGTTGTTGTTGTTGTTGTTGTTGTTGTTGTTGTTGTTGTTATTATTATTATTATTATTGGTTGTAGTGGTAGTAGTAGTGGTGCTGGTGGTGTTGGTGTTAATTAAGTGATTATTGCTATTATAGTTATGCGTAGCAACAGTACAGTTGTCAGAAGAAGTTCCGCTAGAATTGAAAGCATTTCCATTGGAGCTATGGCTCTCATTTTCTTGTTGGAATGAAAATCTCTTCAAATGGATTATCAAGACATTAGGCAACTGATCTATAAATGTTTGTTTCTTGGCAATGACTTCTTTATTAGAGGATGACTTGTAAGGAATATTTTCACTTTCATTGAATATCTTCAAAGCTTCTTCAATGGTAGTAATTCTGGAATCACTGATATCCAATTGAATGCATTGAAATGGATCCAAAGTTATTGATTGGGATTCTTTACTCTTTGGTACAGTCAACACAGATCTGAATTGACCACCAAAAAGATTTGTAATTGGTGAAGGTTCGATTTCTACTGTTCTCTTCGCAGTAACTTTCTTATTAGAACCAACTTCATTCCAGCCTTCAGAGTCAGATTCATCTGTATGGTGAGTTTCGTCTTGTTGCGAATCTGATCCATGGACTTTTTGAATTATCTTTATTGTATTCTTAACTTGAAGTGCAAAAGTTGGGTTTCCTTCTTCTTGCACTAATGTATCAATTTGTGTCGACGACAAATTTCTTAATGCATCCACAAATTCTTCATGTAAACCATCTAAGAAATAACCTAAAAACTCTTCGGCATCTTCTTGTTGTCCCCATTTCAAATGGGAAAATTTCAGAAGTTTTGTAAGCAGAGAATAGAATTTTTCAGGGTTTAATGCTTTAGGAGAAGGAGTGGAAAAGTCATTGAAAAATGTCGTAGTAACATCCAACAATGGAGTTGTGGAGTTAGATAAAGAACCCATCAGCTTGACTTCAATAAGTTTAAGTAAACGACTAAGTGGTTCACAATAAAGCAATACTTGAAGAACAGCATTCATATAACATATGTTACCAGTATTGGTTAACCCTCGTGGTTTGATTTTGAATATTGGAAGATCGTGTGCAAATACAGAATAACTAGGTTCATACATCAACTTGAGAAGTATTATTCCAAGTGGGAAGGAAGATGGAGATAATGGACTATCAACCACATCATTTGAATTCACTGTTCTATTTGAACTAGTTTGGACTGGCGTAGTAGAATTATTAGCAATATTAAATGCAGCGTTAGACACTGAATAATTATTGTTGCTAGGACGCTTACTAACACCTACCTTTTTATGTAACACATCGGCCCAATTTTTCCCTACTTTCTTTGCTTCAACTTCATTGTAATCTATAATCTTTAGTTGGTCTCTATTAATTATTATACCAGATTCAGGATTAACAAGGGTTTGTAAATTTTCAGCCCTTTTATCAGTCAACTCCTTCTTTTGAGAGTTGTTTGATTTGAAGGTTTCAGCAAATTCTGTAGCTTTACAATTGAAATAAATTGGATATGTTAAGTGTTTGTTAGGGTAATCTTCGGTAGGAAGAGTAGATATGCCCGCCACTATAGAAGTGGGGGTAGTAGTATCTGATGCAGTAGTTGTTATACCATTACCAATAGTAGGGGTCAATGCATGTTCATCATTTTTAAGTATTGTTACTGAAGAAGTAACAGGGGATGCAGATGTGGTGTTATCCGGGGATGGAGTACTTGTGGATGAACTTGGTACAGATGAACCTGTGCTATTAGCTAAAGTAGTTGATGTGGATGAAGGTGTTGTCTCTGGAGTATCAGGAGTATCAGAAACGGGCACTTTGTCCTTTGGAGCAGACAATGGTGTTGCAGTTGAAACACTAGAAATAACACCAGTACCAGCAGTAGAAGGAGCAGCGCTAGTAGTTGTAGAAGAAGCAGCAGCAGCAGAAGAAGAAGAAGAATTAACTTCGGAAGACAGTGAAGTAACTGAAGGGTCCTTTTCTCTAGAATCTTTTGAGTCTCTTTCCTTTTCATTTCTGCCTCTTGTTGGAACATTCTTATGATTGTAGTTTTTATATCCATAGCTATTCTTATGAAGGTTTGGAGAATATGGATGGCTTGGATAGTTAGGTGGTGGGTAATTATATGGTTGAGAGTATGGGTTAATGAATTGGTTGTATGCGTTGGGCATTTGTAAGTAGGGGTTTTGAGGAATATATTGAGGGTAATAAGGATTCATGGAAGCCATGGAAATTGGAGGAGGAGCTCCAGGATACATGTATTGCTGGTACATTTGTTGTTGGACAGCAGCCTGAACTTGAGCTTGAGCTACTTGTTGGTGAAGAAGATGAGGCAGCTGTTGTTGAGGTATTTGCAGTTGAGGGTGTTGCTGATGATGCTGTTGCTGATGGTGTTGTGCTTGCTGCTGCTGTTGATGTTGATGTTGTTGCTGATGTTGATGCTGTTGCTGGGCTTGTACCTGTGCTTGAGCTTGGGCTTGTGCCTGGGCTTGTGCTTGTGCTTGAGCTTGTGCTTGTGCTTGTTGGTGAAGTTGGATATTCGACGGTTGGCTTGGCGAAAAACTTGCAGCACTCGAGCGAAACCTATGCGGTCCCGTAGCTGTGGTTGTATTAGTTGCTGGCGACATGTTGGATGTCTTGTTTGTGGACTAAATAATTTATGACTATTGGATCAGATTGATTTTTGTAATTAAATCCTGTTTCACTTCAGCATCAATAAACCCAAGTGAAATGAAATGACGAAACAACTGAAGGAACAAATTGATTTATAGAGGGCAATCTTATTGCTTTTTGTCTTGTGTGTAATGAACTTTCCTATGACTATATAGGAATACCCTGAAAGTCGGAGTGAAGTGTGAGTAAGAATCCTACTTTCTTGTTAGGAGGAGATTTTTTTTTGTCCTGCCCTGAGTAATTTGTTGCTCACGACTTGTAGGCCGCAGATGAAAAAAAAAAAAAAAAAAAAAAAATTTGTCGAGATACAAACGCAAATGACAAATCAGATAATAAGTGGACCCGAATGGGTACGACAGATGTAAAGGGAAATTTAAACTGGAAAGGTTGAATTAATGGAAGTTATTTGTTGAGCAGAAACTAACAATGCACTTTTTTACAACTTTTCAGACTCGCTAAAACTTTAGTAAATGAATACAACAATCCAGGATAGTGGGTCCAACTCACTCAGTCAATCCACTTGGATCAATTTTTTTTTTTTTCAACTGGAAAATTTTTGGCAAATCAGCGTTTTGTGTAATTGATTTGGAAAATTATTTCTGTAACTGTTGCCCGAATTGGGAAGTTACTAGTGTATGGAGAATAGAAGGTTGGGTGAGGTCGAGGAAGTTTTAGGTGTACGGGAAATGATTGTGGTGGTGGTGGGGTGGTGGCTAGTTGAATATAGGTCCCTGGTATCGATAAATACATCATTTGCATTGGATTCTTTAGTAGATCCTTCTGAATTTGTCAAGATTATTACCATTGCCAATAAATGGGTACATAGTGGTAAAGGAGAGATATGTTTTGTAGGAGATTTGCAATCTTGCAAAATCCTTGAGATGATATTGGGATATGGTTGAGAGGTGAGGAGCCTTTCTAACGTAATGGGCCATGAATATTCACCGTCACTCGAAGTCTCAGAAAGTGAACAGTCATGAGACAAGCCTTTGTTGTCTACTCCTCCGTATTGTCTCTGATATTCTTCACAATTACAATACCATGATTTTAGATCAACTATTGACTCTTGGTACTTCACCTGACAGTCATGTTTGATCTGTCTTTGAACTTTATCAAGTTCTGCAGTAGTTGACTGGTTCAAACTTGAAGATAAATAATTGTAATTACTGACAGAGGTTGTACTACTATTTATCAGTGCAGAATGGTCAACAATTAGTAGGCTGTTGTTGTTGTTCTCGCCACTATCGAAATCTCTATTACTACTCTCTGCTTTTCTTGCTTCCTGTCTCTCGTTCTCTATTTGTTGCTTGATGTTTCTAACTGCAATTTGCAATTTGATGGATAACAACTTCTCATTCAATAAGCTCAATTCTTGCTCATCCATGCCTTTCTTCCAATTCCTTATTTCTAACCCAACCCGTACAATTATTGGAATTTTCCCATAATCTCCGTTTAGATATTGTTTCACCAATTGATATTTTTCTTGTGGAGCAATGTCTTTACATACCTGGAAACTTATTCCTTTATTAGTAACAATTTCTAGTGCCCGTTCGATCATAGGTCCCACCATAAACCCTAGCATTACAATTTTATTCTCATCAATTGTTAAAGCGTTATGGAGTTGCAAAAATGAGTCTAATCGTTCAATTTTAAGTTGTGTTGCTTGCAATATCAAAGCCCAATCTCTAACTCTTTCCCAATAATCTCTTCGTTCTACTATGCTATCAATGTTGGATTCTATGAATTTCAATAGAACTTCAATACTATTGTCCCAAATCAACAAATCTTTTAGTAACAGGGGTACAATTGTTAACACTGCTGCATTTTCTCCCAATAATAGCTCTTCATCAAATTGTAGATCGAGGTGCGACTTGTCTTCATTCATAGCTTTTTTTTCCTTTTTGCCTGCAACTGAGAGTGATAAGAAACAATTCTCTGAGAGTATAGTCGCGTCTTTGAAGTTTTGAGGTTTACGAATTGCACCTCTTGTGCCCTTAGAGAGAGAAAAAGTTCCACTACATTTGCGAGTTGTGATAAGTTTATATTGTTTTGATTTTTACTTGCAAAACTGCTTCCTACATTTTTTTTTTTTTTTTTTTTTTTTACTTTCATACTTTGGTGCCTTTGACTACGTAGAAGTCATTTTGCTTTCCTTCCAATTCGACTTAATATATAATCTAGGACCCTAACTTTATCAAATAAACATATCTTTGCTGCTTTATCTTCTGTTACCTTGGAGTTTCATATAAACCAATCGATGTCGGTTTTCTCTAATCTACCTCAAGATCTTCAGAAGAGTATTTCAGATGCAATTGCAAAATTTCCTGAAACACATTCTGTTTTTCATCAACTATATAATTATTTAACAAACGATACATCATCCTCTGAACCTCCTACTAAAAAAGTGAAAATTGAAAATGAATCAACACCAATTGCAAATATATCTTATACACCAAAATTGACCAATCCAATAAATGAACTGGAAATCATCTTTCAATTGAAACAAGTTTCATTCCAATCACCAATGAGGAAGAAATTGAATTTGGTATTTCATTTACTTATGGATCCAAGCATTCCTCCTGAACCAATTTTACTGGTGGTTAATCTGACCACAAACATTCCAGAAATATCCTTAAGTAGATTTGGTGAACTGATAAAACTCTGTACTTTGCTCCCAATACTTGGAAGTTCTGTAAATTCCAAGAAAAAAGTTGGCTTACTCTGTTTTTGGCTTAAGGAAGAAGCTGCGTTGGATCCTACCAAGAATGAACCAATAATATGTCAATTGAATTTTGACTTGGTGAAAGATCAATTGATAGAGGCAGGCAAGATTCCCCCGGAAGTCGAAAAGACTAAAACTAGGACGAAGAAAACTGAAAATGATGATGAGGAGGAGGAGGAGGAGGAGGAGGAAGATATTGACGACGATGGAGTTCAACGAATTCATGAAGCAATTGTTGATTTTCTTCAAAGACAATTCCAAGTATGTGGTATTCGTCTTGTAAATTATTTGCCATCTACTTCTTTTAACTCCCAAAATGAACTCACATTAAATACTGATGCTGGAGTTTCCATTGCCTCAAAGAACGATCCCAAAGGTAATTGTCTTGTGATTGTGGAAGCTTATAAAGGTTCAAAAGAAGGCTCTTTAGTCTTTATGGCTGCTGGTAAATATAATAAACCATATTTAATATTTGGGTTCAAGAAACCTGTACTTCTATTTGATATAGCCAGTATAAAACATATTTCTTATGTCAATATCACCAGACTAACTTTCAGTCTTTTAATTGCAGTACTGAAACCAGATGGAGTGGAAGAAACTTTAGAATTTGGAATGATAGATCAGCAGTATTACCAAACACTAGACTCATTCATTAAAGGTCAAAGAATTAATGATAACTCCTTTGACGCTGATTTAAGAGAAAAGGGAACAAAGAAGGATGAAGATAATGAACAAGGACAAGAACTAGAACTTGATGTTGGAGACAGTGATGAAGATGAAGAAGAGGATGGGACCTATCAAGTGGGGGTAGAAGAGGAGGATATTGGTTCTGGAAGTGGTAGTGGAAGCGACAGTGATGGAAGTAGTAGTGACAGTGATAGTGACATTGAAGAAGAAGATGAAGATGAAGAAGAAGATGATGATGATGAGAATGATGGGAATGATGACGAAGATTAGAATAAACTTTCGATCCAGAAGTACTAATGCAATGCGCCAGAGTTTCTACAAGTTCAATAATAAAGTCAATCAATTCTTAATTTTAGACTTTGGGACTCTTTGTTCCAAGATTGTGTATACTACTATTGTCACAGTTTATAGATTGTAATACATACACTAATATCTCTGCACATCATCACACTGAATTTATACCATTTCTGATAACAGGTATTGATGTCTAACTTATTTATTTATCAAAAGTCTAAGCCTTTTAACCAACCTAAACTATTTAGGACATGCATTTGGACATTCAACGTCGGTTCAAAGTGTAACAAGAAGAGCAGTAGAAGCCAAATGAATTTCATCACCTTCGTATCTAATATTGAATTTCCTCTGTTTTACACTTGATTTGCCTCCACTATCCACCACTACTCACATCATTATATTCTATCTATTTGTTTTTTTGAGTGTAAGCATCCATCCATTCAAAGAACTTACCTCTCTTAATACCTTGGAATTCAGGTTTTTCAGGTTTTTCTTCACCAAATAAGGCAATTCTCTGAGCTCTCTGTTCTTGTAATGCAACTAATCTTCTTTCTAACAAAACTTCATTCTTCTTTGTAAAATAGCCTATTCCTGAAAAGAATAATATTGAGAATCCAATGGAATAAACATAACCCATAGGTTTATATCTGAAAGGGTTACCATCCTTACCACAAATACTCAACTGGATGGCTCTGGAAATAGTACCAAAAAGGGCAAAGTTAACCACATCTACAGGCTCTGGAACGTATACCATTTTGCTTTGCTTTCTTCTTAATTATGATTGGAGGATAATACGTATTCTTTCTGTCAGCTTTATGAACCCCTACCTGCTACTGATTCCAAAGAGTTGCTCGTAAGCTTTTGTAAACTTCGCTAAGTTGTAAAGAGAAAACGTAAAAATTTGATTGGTCTGAGATCATGTGGTTTATGTCATGTGATTCAACAACTCTGTTGGTGTGAATTCGTCCACAGGTGAGCAATGGAGTTGCTAAGGACCGTATATTTTAACGACAATTATGGAAATGGTATATATTTACTTTTAAAAGGATTCAATTAGAAGTGCTTGTAATATAAGTTAGGTAGTATTGCAGGAATTGTTGAAGGGATATGGTTGAAAAAAAAAAAGACATTCCCATTTGAAGGTCCACTGTGAGTGTGGTTCAATAGAAAGTTCCCTAACTTTGGCGAAGACTCGCCAATTCCAGACGTTAAAGTTGTACGTGCCGCGAAACCCTGAGCCACATTCGGTAAAGCTTGTACATCTCAAAGGAGGAACAGAGGCGACGACTTTAAATCAAAAGATCCATAGAAGACTCTGTCATTCTTCTATCTATTTTCCATTCCTTAGTAACATTTGAAAGCTTTTATCCCCGTGAAATCGGTATAATTCTTCCAAATTACCAATCTTTGTTAAATCACTTCAATCTCGTGCATTCTTTGCTTTTTTTGGGGGGGCCCTAACTAAAGCTGTAATATATTTTGCCAGAAACCGACTGGCAGAAAAAGAAATCGTATCGTCAACTTTTGGTACTCAACATCTAAGAATTCTTTAAAGTTAGTTCACTAATATCTACTGCCAGAAATGCCTGAACAAATAAATTTCTTAAAGGGACATCCTACCCACTCTTTACTCCCTAAAGTCCAAATTGCAAAGGCTTATGAAAAGGTTCTTCTTGAAAATAACTATCACTCTTACGATAATGATCCTCTGAACCAACATCCATTGTCTTATGGTACAGATCCAGGTAACTATGATGTACGTAAGACTATTGCTGGGTGGAATGATAGGAAATTTAATAGACAGGATAAGCCATCAGATCCTGATACTATAAACTTAACTGGAGGAGCTTCGTATGGATTTTTGAATATTTTGAATTCAGTTACTAGTCTTAGTGGAGATAATCCAATTACTAAAAGAGGTTTCATTGTATCTCCATGTTATTATCTTATAAATGGAGCATTCATGGATACCGGTTTTGAAGGGAAACTTACTGCAATTAAGGAAACCCCAGGAAAGGAATATGAAATTGATTTAGAATACCTTGAACTGCAATTAATCAAATACAGTGAAGGTTTAGAAACCACTGAAAATGGTACTATTGAAATTAATGTTGTACCAGACCCAACTGGTAAAGGTGACATTAAATTGTACAGATTTATTATTTATATTGTCCCAACTTTTTCAAATCCTGGGGGAATTAGTTATTCAATAAAGACTAGAACTAAACTTCTTGAGCTAGCAAGAAAATATGACATACTCATTGTATCTGACGATGTTTATGAGCTACTTGATTATAGAGAACATGATGAAAATTCTCCAATTTTGGAAAGAATTGTATACATTGATAGAGATACTCTCTTTAATAATGATCAGCAACGATTTGGAAATTCTATTTCCAATGGATCTTTTTCAAAAATTATTGCCCCAGGTTTAAGAGTTGGATGGCAAGAGACAGCAACCAAAAAATTGGCTCAACAACTTGCTAGTTCTGGTGCCAATAAATCTGGAGGTACACCAGGTCAATTGGCAACATTAGTAGTAAATGAATTGATTCAATCCAATGAATTGGATAAGATTATTGATAATTTTAAGAAAGTATACAAATCAAGAGCTAAAGAAGTTCTCAAATCTATAAAATTTTTACCTTTAAATACAAAAGTTTATGGAGGAGATGGAGGATATTTCTTTTGGATAGACTTAAATGCTGATAATATAGATCATAGGAAAATTATTAAGATTCTCAGAGAGGAGTACAACATCATATTGGCTCCTGGGGATAACTTTGAAGTCCATGGCGATCATCAAGGATGGGGTAAGACTTGTGTAAGATTATCAATTAGTTTATTAAATGAGGTTCAAATTGCAGAGGGTATGAGAAGATGGGGTTGTGTACTTAGAGAAAACTTTCCAGAGAATTTTGGTATTGTGTGATGGACTCTATTGCTTGTTAGTACAAAGTAATAATAATAATAATAATAATAATAATAATAATAAATTTCTTGCAAGTTTTTTTTTTCTTTCATTAAATTGTCAGAGTAGATCTTGGTGTAAAATTTCTCGGTCTCATGGGTAATCGATAGCATTCGTCCTCATCATCAAAACATAAAAGAATCAAAGAAATTTATTTGTTAGGAGAGTATTCAAAGTTACATACAATGCACGCAATGGACTTATATAAGATTTTTATCATTGACAAAAACTCTCATATTGGTACACAAGGAATGATAATTCATGAAGAAACCTAGCTGTTACTAAATTTTTATATCAAAGAAACAAAACAAAAACGTTAAGAAATTTCACAGATTGGTAGCTCAAGAAAGAGAAGAAAAGGCAAGAAAGATTCTCTTCTGTAGGAGCTTTCTTTTTTTTCATCCCAATTTGTGCCTAAGCTTTAAAATCTTGAAAAGGTTACCCGGAATCTAAGAATTTGTTAAGGTCTTTATTTTTGGAGTACACAGAAGTCTTTGTCTTCTGAATACTTCTACTGTATCCCAATTTTACATAACAGAAATCTATATTTCGTGCATCGATAGCTTCGAATATTTATAAATTGATTACATTTATCTTTATCTTTTGCAAATAAGAAAACTTTTTCCAGGGTTTTTGGTTCTTATCGGTTCAAACTGGAGTTCCTCACCTCAATAAATGAATCCCTGTCTGACACATTTTTCGCAGCCATTACCAATAACAACATGTTCAACATAAAATCTGATTACGCTTTAACTATAGGGTGTCAGAAAATTTCTGCACTAACTATGTATTCATATTTGGTAGATGTATTATTATACTCCACTTTATCAATGGCTATTTTGATTTTGGGGCCACTGATTACTCCCAAATATCATGAGTTTCTGTTGAGAGACATTACTTTGATGAACTCATACAAGACAGAGCAAGAGATAACTGTCTCTACATCCTCCCTTGTACTTCCATCAATAGGTATTCCTTTGTTTTAAAAATTCGTTGCGTTATCAATTTTCAATCCTAAACTTCTGGATCAAAGGAAACTTTGGGATATCTTTAGTGGGGTTTTAGCTTTAAATGGCAGTATGTCCATCCAATTGGCCATCACTTGGGCTCTAAAAAATGTCTGTGGATTACCAAGACCTGATCTTATATCGCGGTGTGAACCACTTTATTCTTCATTACCTAATGGAGTACTTGCTACTGTTGAGATTCGTAGTAATAATAACAATAACATTTTAAATGACGGCTTTAAGTCTTTCCCAAGTGGCCATCTGTCTGCTATGTTCTGTGGTACTGTATTATCAAGTTTAAACATTGCAGGAAAACTTCAACTCTATGATAGTAGAGGGATCTCATTGAAAATACTTTTGGTGTTTTTTCCTTTAATTCTAGCCACCTTAGTGAGTTGTACTCGGATTAGCGATAATCGTCACTTTCTTAGAGATGTGATTGGAGGGGCTATTATTGGTACTACCACAGCCACTTGGTTCTACTTCCAATATTTCCCAAGTCTCTTTAATCTTAACAATGTTGGAAGAGCTTATCCACCCAGAAGGTTTAATATTTCTAAATTTTTCGGCAACGTGGGCGGTTTCTGGATGCTTGATGAAATTACTAAAGGTTCATATGATCAACGAAGTCTAAACACTGATCTCCAATTGAAGAAATTGCAAAACTGTTTGGAAGAACAAAATGTGGTAACAGAGTCCTTGACTACGTTTCCTCCTGGAAACCTTGAATCAATTAATAAGATCAAAGAAAATTTTAATGGATAATAAATGAATGAAAAATGGTCATTCCAACAAACTTCATCCAAGTCTTTTAACCTTATTGCGAGCAGTGTGCAATCTGCCAGAAGATTTATCAATATCTTCACTGAATTCATCCAAAAGTTCATTTTGTTCAGTAACTTCAGAATTAATTAATTCGCCTATTTGTCTTTGACGCTGTATAATACGACGCAATTGTTCTAATTCTTGATCTTGATCTTTCTGGATTTGCAATTGACTTTGAACTAATTCTTTATTATTCAACGGCAAAGTACTATTGGTTTCAACGCCACCTTGACTAACATCATTATTTCCTCCAAATACACGACGACTTCCCAATAATTCTAATTTGTTTGATGAAAAGTTTTTGTCAGACTTAGAATATCCAAATTCTAATAATCCATTAAGATTCCCAAGTTCCGAAAATATATCAGCAAGGATACTTTGTCGCCTTTTTTGTTCAAGTTGATCAATAGATTTTGTCTGAGCTAATGAAGCTAAGGATAACTCCAATTTAGACAAATTTGGCTTGATAAATTTAGAAATCTTCTCTCTAGTGCTTATTTTCAAGCTCGTTGTGGTATTTTTAGTTTGGTACGCATCCTTTAATTCTTGAATATGATACTTAAACTTTCTAGATAAAGTCATCCATTGTTCAGAATCTATATTTCGGTAATCCGAAATGTTTAATTCAAGAATATTTCCACTATTCCCACTTCCAAAAGATTTGGTTCCATTATCATTGTTATTAACTGAAATATTGGCAAAAAATGCGGTTGTGAATTTAAAATTTACTGGAAGTTCAAAAAATGAATGAACTAATGGATGGTTTTGTAATTCTTTGTCAGTTAATACTGAATTTATAAATTCTGTCAACCCTTGTTTTCTTTGTTCTATAAAGTTTTCTTTCGATTGAAACCAACCCAGAAACTTTTGAGGAAGTTTGTAGGGAAAATCGCTAACATTTATTCCTAATTTTGAACTCAAGTCCGTTATTAATTGATCGAAATCAGAATATCTTTTGGAAACTTTTGTTGACCTTAATGGAAGTTTTATTACAATGTCATAGTAAACAACATCCTTGTAAGATGAAGTAGATGGTATTGAGACCAACTGGGACATCAGTCAGAATGCTACAAAGTAAATCAAAACTAAAATAATGGTTGAATTAAGTCCTGAAGTTGTATCTACAGATTCCAAACTTAGTCCATAGGTCTATCCTCTTAAAAGAGAAGCTCAAGCTCACCTTTAGTTGACTATGTGTGGTGCGAGCAGAAAGACCTTTATCATATAAGTGATCACGTTCTAAGTCACGTGAATTAGATGATTGTATGATCTTAACTTCAGTAGATATTTATATCACTTAATATTGGTGACTTTATTATTTTTCTATTACCAAAAAAAAAAGGTTTTTAAACGTGTACTTTAAATATAAGTACCGTACTACGCTATTATCTTCAAGATATTGTTTAAATGATGAACCTGTGGTAATAGAACTGCTCCTAAGATTGCTCTCATCTCCTCTTATTCTTATCACTTGGTGGTACTGTATATAACTTATCTTGCTACATTAGCACCTACTTTTAGTTTCTGTTGCTATTTAGGTGCAAAAATTAAGAACAACATTGCTTATATTATTAAAATAGTATCGATCACTGCTAATAAATGTTAGAATGAGTGAGTATCAATCCATCTCTCAAGATCCACCTGCTGCTGAATCAATTTCTTCACTGAGAAATGATGAAGAAATCCATCAAGATTTCCACTCAAACTCTGATGTTGAAAGACAGCAGCTTCTTGAGCATCGTCACTTATCACCAGATGATCCAATTGTTTCACCTATGAACTTGTATAAAGTAAAAGTATTGAGATATTGTAGTGTTTTTACTCTTGTACTTAATTTAGGTCTTTTTTTTGCTTTTCTTTTCTCAGACTTCATCTCAATCCCTGGATTAAATTCTAGAGGGAAAGGATTTTTGGAACTTGATCTTATTTTCCTTTGTGGATTAAGTAATTTACTAGTTCTTTGGTGTTTTAGCACTCCTGCTTATTATGAAAGAATTATTGGCTATGCCACTGCAGGTTTATTAGCTTTGGATTTTATTGTTGTGTTTACAATTCCTTATATGAGAGACCAGTTGGGATTGGTTGGAATATTTGTATTATTATGGACCCTAATCGGTTTCATTTTCAACTCCTTAATTGATTATTGGGTAGAAGAAGGGAAAACTGTTCAAGAAATTAAATACACTGGGAGGGCAGAAACAAGATTTACCGTGACAGAATTATTGGTGATCACAATTAAGACGGTTATTAAATTCTTGATCATCATAATTGTTTGGGACATCAGTTTCACTTTATGGGTTAGAGCTTTTGATTCACATGAAAAGCCTTGGGGTGAAATGGTTTCCGTTAATGATGGACAATTCAAAATCCATCTCTCATGTTACGGGGATATCTATAACTCCACTAAGGTTAAAGAATCTGCCAAACCGGGCGATGAAGAACCGCAACCAATTCTTCTTTTGTATAGTGGGCAATTGACTTCAAGTGAAGAATTCCACACATGGGTTGAAGAACTATTCCATCTTAATAAGATCGATCGATACTGTATATGGGATCGCCCTGGCTATGGATTTTCCGATAGTGCTCCTTCTCCTACTTCAATTAGTATAATTACTGAATATTTAATTGAAGCTTTGCTAAAAGAGAAAATAGATGGACCTTTCAGCTTAATTGGATTTGATATAGGAGGGTTATACGCCCGAATGTTTGCATCTAGAAATCCTGGGAATATTCATTCTATTCTTTTGGTTGATAGTTGGCATGAAGACCTTCTTTTGAAAGATCCCTTTAAAGGTTCAAAGAGAAAGGACTCTAGCCGTTCTGAATTTAAAAATATATTAGAAACCATGAATACTCTTACTGGATTTAGATTATGGTTAAAGGGAATTGTTTCACCACTCGGTTTAGTTACTAATCTTAATTTGTTAGTTCATCCAAGGAAACATTCGTCTAATAGTAGAATTTTTGGAAGTGATATGTACTGGTCACCAAAATACATAAGAGCAAGGTTGCAAGAACAAGTTACTTCATCAATTTTATCTTATAATGAGATGTTAGGTACAGATATTCATGATGTTCCATTAAGTGTTATATCATCAGATTTCATGATTAAAAATTCTCCAAGTTGGGGAAATTGGCAAAGAGAATTGACCAAATTAAGTAGTCGTTCAATTGAATGGGTTGTTGCTAAGAATAGTAATCATCTTATTTGGGAAAGTGCTAAGGGTAAAGCACAATTACAACAATTATTATTAAGATTAGTAAGTGAGAAAAGTGATTACTAGAGAAGAGCTGATAGTGTTTGCAGAAGAGAGACATAAACAGAAAAAAATGTGAGACGGAATGGATTAATTTAAGTTCATAATGTATGTTCGACAATTTTCATATCTATAATGGTACGAAGTTACAGTAGCCTTATCTTGCAAGAAACTCTTGCACATAAAATTGTGAGTGTAAAGACCATTGCCCTATGCAGTAGAAGAGGAGAATGGATTCAACTAGAATAATATATGGAGAAAGAGAGCGAGAGAGAGAGAAAGAGAGATTGTTAATTACGAGTTCCTCCATTGATCCACCATTCTCGCTTTATTCGTCTTCGATTCATGTCCAATTATTCATGCTGTGAATTAATAGCTATACTTTCATTTCTTTATGTAATCACCCAGTTTCAATGATTTCTCCAGTCCTTTCAGTAATAGATATTTTACTCTACAGTGCATTTTTACCCGTGTACATCAGTTTTTTTTCCTGCATCTATCTTTTAGCTTCTATCTTTTTCTCTACCTATGGAGGGGGGGGGGTCTGTCAAGGACATTTGTGGTTATTAGGGGAATTTTTCTTTACTAAAAGGAGAAACCCAATCTCAATTTGTCAACACTAATCAGATTGCTATACTACTTGTTTTGTTTTACTTCGTTTTTATTTCTCCATTTTGCTTCACAAGACTTGGTTGTACTGTTGTGTGTATCCCAGTAGTTAATTATTGAACATCTATTGTTAGAAGCTTGACTGTTGTTGCCGGCTTCTAATACACTCGATTAATTAGTCCCTTCAACATAATCGCCTCTGTGGTTTGTGCCCTTTTTTCCATTAACTATTTCTGTTGGTTCTAAATCTCAAACAATCAATACAGCACCACATTTTTTTGTTCGATACAACAATTTTATCGACCATTGACGAGCATTTCTAATCACTTTTTTGTATGAAATCTTAAAAATCTTATCACATCCCTTTTAGATACACCAGTCCCATATTTGAGATTTATAATTCAGTCCTTGCATCAGTCTTTGAAACAGATTAATTTATAGAAATAAGGAATCTATCGTACCCCTCATATAAAGCAAACAAAAGTTTCCTATTTGCCTCCAGACTTTTAAAAATACTTGTTATAAGTCTAAATATATCATGTCCGTAGGAGAAACAGAAGGTAGGATTGCAAAGAATATATCTAGCTCTTTGCAGGCTGGAAATATCACAACATCATTACCACATTCTCCTCAAGTTGCTTCAAAGTCTACTACTAGAAGTGGTAATTCTAATGTAATCAATCACTCAAATACAAATACTAGCACAAACGGGAGTACTAGTGGCACCAATATGGAGCCTACTAATCTGGATAATGTTCAAACTTCAAATATACCCCAACCTCCTCCACAGCAAACAAGAAAATCTTCATTTGGTATTAGTTTTTTAAATTCACTCACAAACTCGATCCGTACTCATCCTTCATCGTCAACAAACACGGATGATAACAATGTAAATAATAATCGAGGTAGCCAAAGTCCTCCTACTCCATTTGACGTTCAAGGTCAATTCATGTCCAATAGTCCTACTATTGCAAATTTAAACAGTTATACTCATACAAATGCTTTTACTACTGACCCTAATGAACCTACGTTAACCGGTCTTGGTAACGGTAACAACCAATACTTAAATTCTTCTCCACTAGTTGGTGGTTCTTCCAATAATGGTGAACCTAATATTATATCAGATGCGACTAACATATCTGCTGGAACTGTCGCTGCTGGTTCATCGTCAGAGCCCACTAATATTCCTTTTGCTGTACCTGATTCTATTCCTTTGCTGTCTGCAACGGACGCAGCTCCACCGACATCATCCACTGCTATATTGGATAATTCGAATGGAATGGATAAGGATGGATGTTTTTCAATTCGTTTAACTCCAATTATTGACCATTCATCATCAACTTCTGGTCTCTATTTTGCTCCCATAATAAGAAAGATCAAGCCAAAGATCGACATATCTATCGGAAGATATACTGAGAAGAATAAATCAGCTGCACATGCACCTCAAGGATCTTCAGCTCCAGTGGTATTTAAATCAAAGGTTGTCTCCAGAACTCATGCCTTATTTCAATGTAATGATGATGGACAATGGTTTCTTCAGGATTGTAAATCATCGTCAGGAACTTTTCTTAATCATATAAGATTATCTCCAGCGTCACAGGAACTGGCATTGGTACCTTTGATCGACGGAGATGTTATTCAACTAGGAATGGATTATAGAGGAGGTACAGAAGAAGTTTATCGCTGTGTCAAAATGAGATGTGAGTTTAATAAAAGTTGGCAAAGAAAAGTTAATCAGTTTAATTTGGAAATCCATAAAAAATTGAAAAACCTTGCCATTGGAACTTCGCCTAATGATCCAGCAAGAGAAAATACTGGAAACAATAAAGATTCATTATTGAATGGTGCAAATCATCATCTAGGCAATGTATTACCTACAGATGTACTCTCAGAATGTGCTATATGTCTACTTACATTAGAGCCATGTCAAGCATTATTTATTAGTCCTTGTTCGCATTCATGGCATTATAAATGTATACGACCAATCATTATCAAGAGTTATCCCCAATTTTATTGTCCAAACTGTCGTTCAATGTGTGATTTGGAAACAGATATAGAGGACGATGATTAAACGTGAAAGGAAGCACTAGATTTCATTAATGAAATGTTATGAAAGGTATAGAATTTACTTTCAGGAATGTGGTTAATTTATTTTTAATTACTGTCCCTTTCACTAAGGAAAATAATCTGATTAATATCTGTTGAAAGTGTGTCTTAAGCGGATCTCGAAATGACGATTAAATAGCATTAGATTCTAACAATATATTGGAATATATTTTTATGTACGATTCTATATGTATGATAATAGTTTTACATGTTTCTAGCTATCCTTTAACTCAAATGTATACATATCTTAAGTTTAGAGATGTTCAAATCTTTCATTGAGTAATGCCTGCATAACATTCAAATCAAGCCCATTTACCAATAAGTGCCATGAGGGCAGCACCTATCAGTAAACATAAGTAAGCGGCAAGGGTCTTATATATTGCTTTATCATCTTTGAACTCCGGCGAAAACAAGAAATCATACGCCATTATTTCAACAAGGCTGTTGAATATTAAAATACCTCCGCAAAAGGCATCAAAGACCCCAGTGACAATTAAGGAAGTTCTTGAGCCTGGAGGGTATAAATAACGAATTCCAATTCCGATTGCGATAGAAATTGGGGTTGTCAAAGTATAACATAAAGATAATACCCATGGTACCCAATGCTTATCTCTTGGCCATTCTGTTGTTGCAAATCTAGTTCCTAGTCCCAAACCTTCAAGGAATTGATGGAAAGTTATTGCTATGAAAAGCGATACAAATTCATCACCTGCAACTGCAAGTGAAAGTCCAACAAATACTGAATGGAATACAATTCCAAATTCTAATATAAGACAGTTTAAGATTTGCTGATATATGGTTTCTTCTTTACTTCTAATTAAATCTTGACATTCACAATCTGACACTTCATATGTGGTTCTTCTTACGTCATTTAGATTTTTG
>JAKTYG010000069.1:0-51226 GCA_030564725.1 Chernovozyma sophiae-reginae
ACTAATTGCGTTTACCAATTTCGCCATAATCATCGAATGCAACGTGATTCGAACAGAGGAAGCGTCTCGCGGTGGGTTTACGATTTAATTACAAAACACGGGAAAGTGTCGATTACTACACTGGCAATTTCTTTCTTTATGACTGAAGAAATTCAACTTGATAAACTCCCCAAAGAAGGGTTTGGTCAAGATATTGATAGGCATTTTGAAGAGGTTCCACCTCTGCATTTAAATTATAATCCAGCCACCAAATCATTACAGAGGAAACTAATCACCTACTTGGTAATAGAAACAAGCATTGCATTATTGATATACATTGAATATGATAAAATATTAGACATCAATTCGTTATTAGCACCAGGACTACTTGGAGCAAGTACTGCAGCGGTAGCACAATCGATTAATCAAATGTTTAAAACAAAATTCAGTCTAAATAAGATCTATAAATTCATCGTTTGGGGTGCAATCAATGGATGCTTCACGGTGCTATGGTTTGATATGCTTATATTTCAATTTGAAAGTAAATTTTATCGGATAGTTGTTGATCAATTAATCGGAGCTCCAGGGTTTCAAATTGTATATAATATACTAAGTACCCTTTGGGATACTGGAGAGATTTCCAATTTTATGCTGCCTTTACATTTAAGATCTCTCAAGTATAGTTACTGTTTCTGGCCATTTTTTTCAATGTTTGCGTTTCTAGTACTTCCTCAGAGAGCAATGTTTCCAGCAAATTGTATTGCCAATTTAATATGGAATATAATATTAAGCAAACTAGGATGAATATGGATTGAGAATGAGAAAATGGGGTTGATTGTTCAGCAGCAGAGTTTATAACTGCTCAAAACGTTGGTTATCCAAGTACTGGGCAAGTTATTATAGCCAAAGTACCACAACCTTGAAAATTCATTGAGATATAAGTGCTTAGAGTATGGGAAAAGTTGTTTATCCTAGTCCTTGTCTACTAAGTTATTATAGCTACCAAGACCACAACCTTGATAATCTCGATATCTACACTGGTTCCTAACAATAATGATCGTGGCTGAGCGATTCCAAGCTTATTAGAACTCCTGGCTGGACAACAGTTCCAAGCTTTACAACAGTTCCAAGCTTTACAACTATTCCAAGCTTGACAACAATTTCACTCTTCACTCAATCTCATTCTTCGCAACGGTTCCACACAATTTCACCCCACCCTTCACCCAATTATGTCCTCCACTCCCATATCATGACCGTCCTTTTCTTCCCTATTATAGATTATATAAAGAGACAAATGAACTGAAATACAATATTTATTCCACTTCTGCCCGACTAGTGGTAACCTGGTATACTATAAATCTATGTCATCACCTACTTTCTTTTTTTACATCACCTGCTACGAATCGATTCTCGGATCGCTCGCTATCAATTTATCCCTCCCCTTTAGGGCATCTTTTCCTAAAACTTATCGTAACCGCGCCATTAGAATTACGGAACATTCCGATTCTCTCAGAACCTTTTTGATGCAAAGAGCCTTTTGTTCATCATTTCGGACATTAGCAATTTCTAATCCATTAGGCATTTTTCTTTGTTCCATCCACTTAATCATCCAGGGAATACCCTAAACTCCTTATTAAATCATAATTTTTCTTTCTTCTTCTTCTTTCAATTCTTGATCGAGAAGCATTGTCGCTTCAGGTAAACTAATTCCAACTTTTCATCCCTAATAGATAGTTTTCAAGAATCCAAGTGAATTGTATATCATTCTGAAAACTATCCTAGCCATAGTCCAAAGCAAAAGGACGAAAAGAAAAGATAGAAAGAGAATCATCAGAATCTAATCTAATCTAATCTTCATCTTTTTCACAAACAATGGCCGATGATTCATTATACTTGACTACCAATGAAGCAGCCTTAGCAGTAGTTGCTACTTCCATGAAAAAGGCAAGATTACTGTTAGATACATTGATAATCAATTCTATCGCTGGAGGGTTATTATTTTCAAGTGGTGGTATGTTATATGTATTAGTAGAATCAGGATGTCAAGATTTACTACAAACAAATCCTGCCATAGTTCAATTATTACAAGGTGCTTTGTTTTCCATAGGTTTATTCTATGTTGTAATTATGGGGGTTGATTTATTTAATTCAAATGTTTTATTCTTTTCAGTTGGAGCTGCAAGAGGTGCAGTTTCTATACTTGATTTGTCAATCTCTTGGTTTGTCAGTTGGTGGTTTAACCTTGTTGGAAATATCTTGGTTGTTTATGTGTTTTGTAAATATTCACATGTTGGAGAAAATGAATTATTTATACAAGGATCAATTGATGTTACCATGAAAAAGGCCAGTTTTACATTTGTTCAAACTTTTCTTAAAGCAATTGCTGGGAATTTTTTTGTATGTTTAGCGGTATATTTACAATTAATGGCAAAACCTTTACATGTCAAATTACTTCTAATGGGATTGCCAGTATTTACATTTGTTTCAATGGGTTTTACTCATTCAGTTGCTGATATGTTCTTAGTATTAATGGGAGTGGTTAATAATGCACCAGTTTCTTTAAAACTTCTTGTATGGAAAGTTCTCCTTCCTGGAGTGATTGGGAATATGATTGGAGGTAGTGCATTTGGATTATTGATTCCATGGTATTTACATATCGTGGTGGTTGAAAGAGATGTTAGCTTTCTACAATTACCAAGATATAAATATAGAGATGAGCAACCTGAATTGCAACAAGATTCTAGAGTTGTTAGAGTTAAATCTAATGATAATCGAGAAGAAACCGAAGATTCTGAATCTTCAGAAATTGATAATAATATAGTATCTAATGCTGATAAATTAGAAGATATACAAGAATATTCAAGTGGCAGTGGCAGCTCAAATTCGATGACAGACCCTTTAACTGCTCCTCAAGAAATGACAAGAGAGCCAAGTTTCAGTAATTTATCTACAACTGCTTCAAGAATGTCAGGATTATCAAGATACAGTACCAGAACCCAACGAAGATTTTCAACTAGATCTCCAAAAAATGTGTTCCCAGTGTATGGAATGGGTGAACCACTTGAAAGAGAGTTAACTATAGCTTCACAAAGAAGACATCATAGTATGGGTGATCAGGATAATAATAATAATGGAGAATTAAATTTAGATGGACTGCTAGAAAATGAACAATCAGACACAACATCAGCGGAATTTATTGGAGAGAAATTGAAAAGAGTATTGAGTAGGAAACCGATATCGACCTCCAATGATATTGAAATGCAATTGAATCAACAACCAACTGAAAGGAGGAAATCAAGTGCTTCAACAAAAGTTGTTAATGCTCTTAAAAGGGTTGCTACTTATAGGAGGGATTCAGTAAATGACAACTTAAAGCAATTGGAAAGGAAAATAGAGAAAGCTAAAATCACACCAAGGGCAGCTAGAGCAGCAAATGAAACGGCAGGAATTACTGAATTACCGTTTTTGCCAGGTGAAAATGCCAACATAGAACAAGAACAAGAACAAGAAGAGGAAGAATCAACCATTGGGAGCAGTGCTGTTGAGAGGGTGCCTGATTCTACTAATGAATCATTTAATGTTGTAAATTATAACCCAGATCAAGGAAACGGAAACACACAATCAGATAGACATATATAGAGAGAGATTGGAAGCATGTATAATAGACAAGTAAATTGAATAAATAAGGAAGTCTTTCTCTTAGTTTCGATGGAGTAGCGAACCAGTAGAGAACCAGCAGAGAAGTATATCATGAAAGAAAAAAAAAGAGTTTATGAATGGACGAGACCGGAGTCGAACCGGTGACCTTTTACTTGCAAGGCAAACGCGCTACCAACTACGCCACACGCCCGTAACATGGATTATAAAGCTGGGTGAGAACTTACACCTAAATAGATTTAGGTGCATCTAGAAACCTCGGGCTCCGAACGAATATCTCTTAACGATGAAAAAAGATTCTGATGAGATGAGTTTCAGAAACCATACGGAGAAATATTCTATAGGCAGTTTCAAGTTAAATACATATAATTTAAGGAAAGTCTGGATCTAAAGATAAAATATACAACTTGAACCAGATTTAATTGATATTTAGATTACAAATCACCTTTTATTGATCAAAATTTCATTTCTGTAGAATTTTTTTTTTAAATTATTGCAATGAAGGATAAAGACAATAAACCAACCACTGCAGCAGCCGATGCATATTTAGATGAATCCACAAGTTGGGAAAGTCTTAATTTAGATTCACGCTTGTTGCAAGCAGTAGATCAATTAGGATTTAATAACCCTACATTGATACAAGCCAAGGCAATTCCCTTAGCATTGGAAGAGAAAAGAGATATCATTGCTAAAGCTTCAACAGGATCTGGTAAGACCGCCACCTATTGTATTCCAATAATTCAAAATATATTGAAAGATCAAGAAAACAGTTCATCCCATTCTAATGTTAATACGATAATTTTGGTATCTACTAGAGAACTTGCAAACCAAGTAACTAAATTTATTGAAAAACTCACAATTTATTGTCAAAATAAGATCAATATTCTTAACTTATCATCAAATTTATCCGATCATGTATTAAATTCTTTATTATTAAATAATCCAAATATTCTTGTATCGACTCCAGGTAAACTAATTGACGTTTTAGAGAAAAATTCTGATTCAAATATTGTCAATTTATTGAATGTTAAGAATTTAGTTATCGATGAAGTTGATTTAATATTGTCTTATGGGTACCTGGAAGATTTAAAGAAATTAGAAACTTATTTACCGATTAAAAAGAATTTACAAACTTTCTTAATGTCTGCAACTATTAATGAAGATATGGAAGAATTGAAAACCAAATTTTGTACTAAACCAGCAATTATAAAATTAAATGATCAAGATGTAAAGAAAGATCAATTGAAACAATATTATGCAAAGACGACCGAATTTGATAAGTTTTTACTTTCGTATGTGATCTTTAAATTGAATCTTATCAAAGGTAAAACTTTAGTATTTGTTAATAATATTGATAGAGGTTATAGATTGAAATTATTTTTGGAACAATTTGGGATAAAATGTTGTATCCTTAATAGTGAATTACCAATAAATTCAAGATTACATATCGTTGAAGAATTTAATAAAAATGTTTATAATTTATTAATTGCTACCGATGAAACTAATAATATAACAATAGAAAAGGATGAAAAGGACGAGGATGAACAAGACGAACAAGATGAAGAGATAATTAATAATATTAAAGAAGATAAAAGTCAAGATAAAAAAGATATACAAGATACAAATGATCAAGTTTCAAATCCTAGTTCGACCAAGAATCAGAAAATTAAAGGAACCAAAGATAAAGAATATGGAGTATCAAGAGGTGTTGATTTCCGTAATGTTGCATGTGTTCTTAATTTTGATTTACCAACAACTTCCAAAGCATATATTCATAGAGTTGGTAGAACTGCCAGAGCAGGAAAATCAGGAATTGCATTATCATTTGTCATACCAAATAAGGAAGTTGGGAAACATAAGACTGCTTCACTTGCTTCAGCTAAGAAGGATGAAAAAATCTTACGTAGAATAATCAAACAACAATCTCGTAATGGGTTTGAAATTACTCCTTATCAATTTGATATGAATCAAGTTGAAGGTTTTAGATATAGATCTGAAGATGCATTTAGGGCAGTTACTCAAACTGCCATAAGAGAAGCTAGAATTAAAGAATTGAAAACTGAATTAATTAATTCTGATAAATTGAAAAGATTTTTCGAAGAAAATCCTCAAGATTTGGTATCTTTAAGACACGATAAAGAGTTGCATCCATCCAGAGTTCAAACTCATTTGAAGAGAGTTCCTGATTATTTACTTCCTGAATCTGCTAGAAAAGATACCAAAAAGCTTGGATTCATTCCTTTCCATAAGAACAATAGAGTTCATAAAAACAAGAAAAGAAGACCCACTGGAAAGAAATCTGATCCTTTAAGATCTTTTAAGAAATAATATAGATGATTTTTTTTATCGTACCTTCGATTAAATGACATGTAGATGTTTGAGAAAAGGCTCAAAGTCTCTAGGAATAAGAATGAAGAGCATCAAGAACACCAATATCAATTGAGTAGCTGCTTATTTTATTGGTCTACTTCACAATGCTAAATATCAACTCTTTCGTTATGTTAGAATCTTATTTATTTGTCTTCCTGAGAAAGTTCAATTTTCATACGTTCTTCAATACTCTCTAAATTTTCAAGAACTATTGACTCCCCTAAATTAGATTTGTCACTTGACTTATCCTGTATAACTTCTTTATCCAGGTTATTATCCAAAGCTGGCTTCTGATTTACCTCATCTTGTCTCTGTTTCTCCATTGAATTTTTGGCCAACTTGATCAATTTCTTGAATTCTCCTTCGTAGCAATTTAACCACTCAGTAACCAGAAAATCCTTATCAGTAACACTTTTAATACTGGCTTTATTACCGGTATCAAACAACGAATTTGGATTGCTGCCACTAGAAACAAATGCCAGATGTGATAACTCCCATTGATTTAGTTTCTGCTTTAAAATTTTATCAGAGACAGGATGGTTACTGTCTAAATTGGAATTATATAGAATATAATACTGATTATACCTTAATTCAAGTTGTACTCTTGTACCCAGGGTAGATAACTTCAAACTTGACAATTTTTCTTTGAGTTTTGGAGTGGACAAAGAATTGAAGTCTAATTTCGATAGCTTCTTTATGTCACTATGATGCCTTGAAGCTTCAGTAAAATAAAAATCTTTCGACGACTTTTGTCTGTGGATGTTACTAGTGTTCTGTGGTGGTGGTGGTGGTGAAGGCAAAGATGAGGAAGATGATGATGAATTTGTTTCCGGTTGGAAGAATGATGAAATGCTGCTTCCGTTTCCGCTGGAACTTACATTTCTCGTTCTCTTTCCACCAGGCGAAGACGAACCGGTACCATTCAAACAGTTATCAATATGAGTGGTTTGTAATATTTCGGCAGACATCATTTTACCACATATGGGGCATTGAACCATCTGATCTCTGGTCGGTATAGCAGTTGGTACATCTAACGAAGAATTCAACATCTTTTGTTTCTTTCTTCGTACTGGAGTTGGTACATGTAGTTCATCTCCAGAAGAAACCACTTCTATTATATCATCTGATACCACTCGTTTATTCAAGATGTTAGAATTTGAATTTTGCTGAATCTGTTCGTGCATTTGTTCATTTTCTGGTAGTCGTAAGATATTTAAAAGATTTGCCCTCAATTTTGCATAACATAGAACAGCCTCTTCAAGTTGAATCACCCTCTTCAAATTACTCTCATATTGCTCCGAATCACATAATGGACAATGGCTGTTTATGATGAGAAACTCTCGTATACATTTGGAACAAAATGTATGGTTACAGCCAGTCATAACTGGTGCCTTTAAGAACTCTTTACATATGAAGCATCTTAGGAGTGAGTCTAAATCAGTGACCTCAGGTGCTTTGGTCTTTTTCCAATCAGTTGGATCGGTGACATTTTCCAAATTCTTAGAGAATTGATTTGAATTTGATGTCATATCATAAAAGTGTGGTTTCTTACAATTTATATGTGAAAACACCAACATGTTAACTCATTCTGATGGCGTATCTTTGGATTTGATCCCAAAATGAATACCCTCCATCTGATCCTGCATACAACCAGATCTACTTTGAAGGAGGTGCTAGTGCTTTATCATTCATTCTGCTATATAATCGCCTTTATAATTCATCATGTGTTGGAAGAGGAGTGTATTTAGTTCTTCTAGTCTTCTTTATAACTCTCCTAGTCCTCGTAATAGTTTTCCCACGAGCATTTGTAGAACTTGAAGATGAGGAAATGGAAGTAACTTGCTCATCTTTAGTTTCAGACTTACTGGAAGATTCTGAACTTGTTTCTGAAGCTGAGGTATCAGACAAAACTGGAGCATTATCTTGGTGTGAAGAAGGAGTTGGAACTACTTCAACAACAGGCTCTCCCTCGCTGGTATTTTGACTTTCTTCAGAAGATTGTTCCACATGATTTTCAGTTGCATCAGGAGTTGTGCTACTTGACTCAGGAACTGCTTCAACTATAGGCTCTGCTTCTGAAGAAGTTTGTAAAGTGGATACGACATTCTCAGAAACGGTTCCTGTTGAAATTGGATCTTCTTCTGTAGATGCAACAGATGTAGTTGATGAGATGTATGGTTCACTAGAAAATTCTATTCTTGTTTCTGATGGAGTAGCTGACTCTTCGACAATAGAATTAGATTCAGATTTAACATCCTCCAGAATTGTTGCAGTATCCAACACATCTAACTCGCTTGTAGACTCTGTCTCTTTCTTATCGACTTCGACAGTTTTATCAACTTCATCGCCAACCGCTTCCTTCTTTGCTTCGTCCAATATTGTGTGAGTAGGCTCGCCAATTATTTCATCCGCTACTGAAACCTTTACGTCTTCTTTAACTTCTTCTTTCACTTCTTCTTTCACTTCTTCCTTCACTTCTTGCTTCACATCATTGTTTATTTTAGTGTTTACTCCATCCTTTGTCTGTTCTGTTACCACAGCTCTATCATCCACTTCTTGATCGTCATCACCATCTGACTCAAGTTCAATCTCTTCAATAATCTCCTCCACAACATCTGCTTCGTCGTCAATATTGGTATCACCTTCTTCATCTACTTCTTCCACCTCAACAATAAGCTCTTCTTCAATATAATCTTCATTGTCATTCGTTGGCACAGATTCGTCCACAATTACCTCTTCTATGACTACATCAGGCTCTTCAGAATGAACTTCATACTCTTCCTCAACAATCTCCTCTTTTAAATTCTCTTCAATCACATTATCAACTGGTGCAACACTGGACACAGTTTCACGAACTTCGGAAATTTCGGTTACACTGGATTTTTCTTTAGGAGACGATTGCAATTTACTAGTAAGGGTTTCAGAATCTTCAACAACAGTTATTTTACTCGACTTGATCTCACTTTCAGGAGAACTAATTTGCTCTTCAATTGAAGAAGAAATAGTACTTGTTACCTCTGGTATCGATGTTTGTGATACGTTGGAAATTTCAGAGGTAGTCGAAACTGTACCTGAAGAAGCCAGGGACGAAGTGGGTTCCAAATTTGATAAGCTTGAGGTGAAGCTTGGAATATCAGATATAGTAGTTTCGATTGTCTTCTCAACCTCAGGCATAGATTGGGTTTCGGTTTCAACATTCGATGACTCGGAGGTATCCTTTGTGCTTGAGATAATTTCAGTCGACAAAGTAACTGATATCTGATCATTGGAAATAGTGAGGTCTCGTGGGTCAAAAGAGTCATGGTTAGATAAGTCATCCAATTTAAAATAACCTTCACTATCTTCAATTTTAAATTCATCTTCATCTTTCATCTTATCTTTTACATAAGTGATACCTTGGTGTACATAATCTTGTAGAAGAATGACATAATTTTTTCCGTAAACCTGAGTTAATTCAAGACCCTGCTGCAACTGTCCATTCTCATAAGCTTTCTGAACCCCAACAGATAATAAAGCAACTAATACAATGAAAATCAAATAGTTAAATAATGTTCCTATAGTTGATTTACCCTTGGAATAATTATTTGATAATTTCATAACATGAACAGTATTAGCAGCACTAACAGACGCTAAAGAATAACCATTTGGAGAAAACGTTAATCTTGTGATTGCAAACGAATGAAGCTTTTTAAAAGTTTGAATTGTTTTAAAGTCCGATAACCTAACAATTGTTAATGAGGTATCATTGCCAGCTAATGCTATTAAATTTTGAGATGTAGTGATATCAATTGCAGTAACTCCTTTGATTTTGGTAGAAATGATTTTATGCCTGACAATAACTTGGTCAGTAAGACTATAAAGGAATATTGCAATACCTTTGCCAGTTCTTGAATTACCAACAATAATAACATTATTATTATCAATATACTTAATTTTTGCAAGTATATAAGCACTTATAATTGATGTGACTTTCTTGTTATTGAGAGATGAGGAAATTGGATTACTGGTAATAGTCGAAACAGTTTCAATTGATTTAGAAGTTATATAACACATGGTTTTACCATCGTCATTAGGACTCAAATGAAAATCTTTAATTTCTTCTCCTGAAGAATTCTTTGGAACAAACTTAAATTTCGTTTCTAATAGTTCAGGATCAAAAATGAAAATAGTTGATGGAATTTTGGAAGTCATCAAACATCCAATTGAATTATTTGAAGATAAGTAAACAATTTTCGGATAATCGGAAGAATCAATATCAGCTTCTTCCTCTAATTGAGCAGCATCAAGAAATCTAAGATGTTCATCGCCACTATAGGTATATTTTCTTAAATTATTATTAATATTCATCGTCTTAATCAATTGAGTAGATTGATTACAACCAACAAAAACTGAATATGAACCATCATCAGAATTTGAATTTTTGCAAATATCAACACACATAGGAGAATCTTCATTCTTTGGTAAAGTTATTTCTCTAAATTTTTGTAAAATCTTTGATTTATCTGAAGATTTAAAGAAACATTTAATTACAGTTATCTTATTTGGAATACCATTATTTCCTTCACCACCGCCACCTGCCACTAGAACGGTTTTATTATTTATAAATTTAGCAGCATAGATAGGATATCCAACATCTAAGGAAGCACTTTTCTTTACACCCATTTCAATTGATCATGTATAGGATCTATGATTGTATCTTCTTGTTAAGCTCTGAATGTTCACTTTAACCGTCAGAATGCAAAAACAAAAACTGATCAAAGTCTCACCAAACAAGGCACTGACACTCAATGTGCACTCCCGTATCTCACTAAGAGCATATAGCTTTGTTAGGTTAAAGAGTCAATTCAATACTGCATACAGCTCAACTTAAGATTAGATCTTTTTCTTCGGAATCATCAAATGGATTACATATCATACTTGTAAAATATTGTAGAGAGTTAAATTAAATCTTCGTAGTCATGCCAAACGCATTGTCTATATCTTCTCATGTTGTCCATGGATATGTGGGGAATCGTGCAATGGTATTTCCTTTACAAATTTTTGGTTGGGATGTTGATGCATTGAATACAACGAATTATTCTAATCATCCAGGTTATGGTAAATTCAAAGGGACAAGGACAACTGCTGAAGGTGTATCAGATATTCTTGATGGACTTGGATTGATTTTGGATTTTGATAATGTATATGATCTTATTATTACTGGTTATACTCCTTCCGAGGATGTCTTGAATGTAGTATTTGAACGTATAACTAATCTATATCGAAGAATTAATAGCAAGACAACTCCAGTTAATACCATTAGAGAAAAGCTCCCAGTGTGGATATTAGATCCTGTTTTGGGTGATAATGGCAAACTCTATGTACTGGAAACTATAATACCAGTTTATCAAAAGATCTTAAGTAGTGGATTCCTCTCTTTAATTACTCCCAATCAGTTTGAATTTGAATTACTAAGTGGAGTGAAACTAGATACTTTTGATTCTATTCAACAAGCTTATGAACTGTTTACTAAGAAATATACCGAGATTCCTTATATTGTAATCTCTTCAGTTATTATTGATGAACGAATGTTCTCCATTGGGATTAGTAAAGGTTCAATATTTTATATTGAAGTTGAACAAATTGAGGTTAGCTTCAATGGATGTGGAGATCTATTCGCAGCTTTATTGGCAAATGCGTTTTACCATAACGAGTCTATTCTTTCACCAAAAGTACTCGGATCTGTTCTTGTGAAACTTCATAAGATATTGCTTCATACATATGAATGTGAGAAACAAGAAAATAATTCTCCATTCAAAGTAGTTAAGGATCTACGGATTATATCTCTGAGAGATGTATTACTTGAAGATGATAAGGTGCTAAACTATCGAGAGAAATATTTGAACTGAGCAACACTGAGCATTTCTGAGCATTTCTTTTTGCTTTGTTTCTGAGCTTTTTCCTTCCTTTCTTTCTTTCTTTTTCATACTTTCAGTACTTAGGTTCGCTCTTTATGAGTTTACTGGATCTCCTTGCAGCTCAAAATTTGATACTTCCACCTGAGTTTTTAGTTCAACAGGATTCGGAAATTGTTGCAACTAATCGAAAAGCTCCTACCCTTTTGAATGGCAATATGCACAACCGCACTCCACAACGATATAGATATCAAGTTGGTGCTTAATCATTTATTACACTATACATGTATGGAAGGCTTACAATTTCCCTACAAACACAATAATTATCCAGGGATACTTTATAACATCCCAGACTATATAATAACTAATAGACGTTAATTATGAACCACCTAAAATTTTCTGCTCTTCGGATATATCTGGGGATCCGAATCTTGTGATCACTCTTTATGATAATTGGATACTGCATATAATCATTCCATTTGACGTTTATATCAATTCAACTGAGCCTTATCAGATCGCCTCCCAAAATATTATAATCTTACTTTGTTAACTGTCAAAGTCATCATAAACTTCAGACTTTTCATTTAGTATACGGTTATTATTATTATGGAGCTTAGTCAGAAGAGTAAAAGACCTTTTCTGACCAACAACTGGTTACGATTTGCATTATCTCTAACTTGTGTTTCTGTATTGTGGTTCTCAAAATTGTGGATTGATTCTAGAGGAAATTCACTTACATTTGTAGAACCGGATTCAGAAGTGAGACCTGTAAATGAAGATTCACAGGTTCAAGATAAATTGTATTCAGAATTTGGTTTATCCAATAAATTTCAATTAAAACATATTTTCCATCATGGTACTGGCGAGAAATCTTACAAAATTCATAAGAGATTAGATATAACTCCAAGTTTTATCATTAACAATAATCTTGAAAACTTTCAAATTGACCCTGAGACTCAGAAAATGGAAGGTCAACTTTATTCTGAGAATCTTGAAGATATTTACAATCAAATGGATTGGCCCAAAGTTCATAAGGGAAAGAATCCATGGACAATTGAATTACCAATAAAGTTTAGCCCGAACAAGGGTAAAGTTAATCGATTGAAAGAGCGTCACACTCCTAACTTTATTGAATCGTACCTTAATTATGCGATTGAAGTGAAAGGGAATCCTTCAATTTTGAATAAAATTGATTTAGCTTGGGATGGAGAAGAAGATATCTTGATTCCAAATGTTAATGATAGAGATACTGTTGTTTCTCTTGCAACCATATCTTCAAATGCATATGTAAGAGTTCCGCAGAATGAAGATGAAAAGAGTAAACTGGATTGGATTGATGTAGGTGAACCATGGGATATTGCCGATAATACTACCAATAATCCAATGTTTGGTTGGTTAGAAGATGGACTCAGAGGACATATATTTGTGAGTAATGATAATAAAACAGTTGTTATTGGTATTAAAGGAACTTCAGGAGCTGGACTTCCAGGAAGTGGTAGTGAAGAAACTACAAATAATGATAAGATCAATGATAATTTGTTATTCCTGTGTTGTTGTGCAAGGGTGGGATATATGTGGACAACGGTATGTGATTGTTATGAAAAGACTTATACTTGTAATCAAGATTGTTTAGAAAAAGAATTAGTGAGAGAAGATAGATACTATCAAGCAGTTCTTGATCTTTATCGTAATGTTACAAAATTATATCCCTCAGAAACCACCAATATTTGGGTTACTGGACATTCACTTGGAGGTGCATTAGCTGCATTACTTGGAAGAACATTTGGTCTTCCTGCAGTTTCATTTCAGGCTCCTGGAGAAATGTTAGCTACAAAGAGATTGCATTTACCACAACCACCAGGGATTCCAAAATATTTAGAAAATATTTGGCAAATTGGTCATACTGCTGATCCAATTTATATGGGAGTTTGCAATGGAGCCTCAAGTGCCTGTAACGTTGCCGGTTATGCTATGGAGACTTCATGTCATACTGGGAAACAATGTGTATATGATGTTGTTACTGATTATGGATGGAGTGTTAATTTACTTAACCATAGAATTCATACCGTTATTGATGATGTGATATTAAGCTATAATGAGACTGCTCCTTGTTTTGACCCACCTCCTTGTCGAGATTGTTTCAATTGGAGATTTGTAAGTCATGATGATGAAAAAAAGAAGCATTCTACGACGAGTAAGACTACAACTAGTTCAACACAGAAGCCAACATCTACTTCAAAAATAACTACAACTCCGACAGACAAGCCTGGTAAATGTTTAAAGAGATCATGGTATGGATGGTGTTTGAAATGGGGCAATGAAAACGATACTGCTATAGCTACTGGTAGCTTAGTTGGTATTACACAATTATATTAATAAAAAGAACTTTGAAGGATTTGGTGTTAGTTTTTGATCTTTAAAGATTTTTTTTCACAATCATTTACTGAGTCTTGACGCTCCGCTGGCCGCTACTCGCGTAGAGCCACTGCGTGGAGATTGGCTCGCTTCGCGAGTGATATCAATTACTGAGTGAGCGCATGTGTATTTGGAGTCATAAATTAGAGTCATTGCTTGAGGAGTGAAGGACAGAATGAGTGTGAGTGTGAATGAGTGAGAAAGAGATTGAGTGATTGAGTGAGCCTCATAATTTAGCGTCATTGCTGGGGAAGTATTTCAGTGAGCAAGTCTCATAACTGGACTTCTCGAATCACATAATAATAGTAAGAGAACAATTCTGTTAATGATGTCAAGCTGCGGAGTGCATACTAATATTGAACCCCCCGGTGGAATATGAATTTCATAACCTACGGAGGTTGATGTAGAAAGACAAACCAGTAGTTTGGTGCCTCAAACTTCAACCAAAAACAGTAAGTTCTACATTTCTACACAGCAAATCTTTGCCAATAGTCATCTAATTAGATATTGGTCATTTTGCAAGTGTAAGATGTTAAAAAAAAAAAAAAAAAAAATCAAATTTCGCACCTTCAGCCTACAACAACTAAATTTAGAAATATTTTTGTGGAGATGAAAATAGCAAGATTCTATTAAGATTGGAAGAAAAGAAAGAATTAATGAAAACTGTCTGAAACGCAAATTACTATTGTAATGTATCCCCCTTTATGAAAAACTCATTAATTGCAGTAACTTCTAATATTGTTATTGCACATCCTAAAACAACCACATTGACCGGTAAAAATCCCTGGTCTATATGCCAGATGTCCGGTATATATCTACCCAGACATGCCTAAACTGATGAGAAAAGAGCCTAATTAGGCTCAGTCTCTGCCTGAACAAGCCGCATTGGGCAATATGCAGAGAAATTATACAAAGTTCCCGACAAGGAATTACCAAAACAAACAGCCTCGTTTGCTCTTCCTAATAATAACAGAAAAAAAAAAATGACTTCGTAAGAATAAACCGTTCGACACTTTGAGGAAAATAACACAAGCCCTTTACAACTCAATCGCTGTTTAGCAATTTTATATATTGTTTTTCTTTTCCAGGTTTAATAGTTTTTCTTAATTTTTCTTTTAATTAATTCGAATACAAATTATATCTTATATAACTTTCTTACTTGTTAAGTTTGTTATTCTTTTTGTTTTATTAGTCGCATTTTAATTCACCCTTGGCCAATATACCCGATAGCTTTCAGTTGTTTGGTTTTTAAGAGAACACTTAAGAATAGGTATTTATAGATAATTCTTTCCTTAAGAGATTATCTACCGAGACCAATTAAATTACATTGATATTATTAATACCAGTGAATTAATTTCGGAATCAACAAATCCAACCAAGAAATACTTTTCAAAGAACAACCAGCAGGGCCCCCTTCCCTCCCTCGCTCCTTGTTATTCCATAGGTTTCAATTTCGTTCTTTACTTGAACAATTTTATATTTTTCCCGATTTTTTCTTTTTTTTGCCTATAATTTATTCAATCACTTAATATGAGACTTATTGCTACAGTAGTCAATCTTGTTTTATTAGCGGGAGCTGTGTTGCTCTTGTTATTTACTGTTCTTGCTGGTTCAGTAAATAGTTTCCCATTCAATAAATTTTATTGGTTATCCGCTGATACAAGTGGAATTCCAAATGCTCCAAGTGAAGCAGCTTGGACATTTTGGGGTGTTTGTGAAATAAATGACTACAGTAATTGTTCTACAGGTCCAGCATATCCAATTTCTCCAGTTGATAATTTCGGTACTGACACTGGAGTTCCACAAGATTTCATTTCAAATAGAAGTACTTATTTCTACTTGAGTCGTTTTTCATTTGCTTTCACCCTTATTGGACTTGCATTTGCAGCAATTTCATTCCTTGTTGATGTTTTAGGACTCTGTTTTGAAATTATTGATAAATTTGTTATTGCCTTCACCACCATTTCATTATTCTTTATTGCTGGTGTTGCATCATTCCAAACTGCAGTAATTGTATTAGCAAGAAATTCTTTCCATGGAGATGGATTAGCCAGTAAAGTTGGAGTTAAATCTGTTTCTATGATTTGGGCAGCATTTGCTTGTTTATTAATTTCATTTTTCCTCAATTGTTTTGCCAATATTGCATCTTCTTATAAGAAGCATATGGCTAGAGTTCATGCTGAATCTCAATATGAATCAGGACCAATTCCTGCTACAATTGCACCAGAGGCACAAGGAGATCAATCTTCATTTACCAGAGCTGCACCAGAACCTGAAGTTAAAGAAGAAAATGGTGGAGGAGTTAGATTCTTTAAGATCAAGAGAAACACTAAAGTTTCAGACGATGAAAGTGTCTAGATGAGAAGAGATGAGAAGAAGAGGAAGATGAAGAAACAGATTAGTCTTTATAATCTTTTAATAATACCATTTTATAATTTCAATTGGTTTGATTGCAAGTTACCTCTTTTAGTTTTGATGTACCATAATAAATTCAATTTATTTAAATATGTTTGGAAGAGTTGAAGAATATGGAGAAATTTGTAGAATGTAATGATTGGGAGACGAACTGGGGATGATGGAAAATCTGGGGCCCGAGTTGAAGTAAAGAAGCTGCGAAAGAAGAAAAGCAAGAGACAGCAAGAAGTAACAGAAAGAAGTCTAACAGAAAGAGGTTTCAGATTAGTTGTGAAATGGTGAAGTTGAAATGTGAAGTTGAAATGTGAAATGGTGAAGTTGAAAAGTGAAAAGTGAAATGTGAAGTGTGAAGTGTAAAGTTGTGAAATGTGAAGTGTTAAGTGTAAAGTTGTGAAATGCTGAAGTTGATGGAAAAATCGTACAATTTTTTATTTTTTGCACCTGTGGAACTAAAGGCAGAATTTTTGTTCGATATTTGCAAAAAATAGTTTGGAAAGGAAATCAACCGAGAAAACCAAAAGCTGTATGTACCTTGGTGGTTTAAGCGAGGGTTCAAACGCAATCAATTGATTGTATCAGTGATCAGAGACAAGAGCGCACAGTAGAATAGCGAAGTTTCCAGTTTCATCGGTGACAGAAGATCTTCTCTCTCCCCCCCTCCTCCTACATTTTGAGTAATAGAGAATGAGCAGTAGAGAACGAGCAACAGATAACAAATGATGAAAAATAAATACACCAGCCAATCATCACTGACCAAACACCATCCCAAAACCAATCTAATTTCCACTGGTTAAAACAAATTCTCTGGGAACTGAAAAATCGCCTAAACTTGTCTTATCGTATCTTAAAGTTACCCTAAAATTCTCTGTGAATAATTGCTTGGCAAAACTCTGGAGAAATTCTCCATCAGCTTGATCCTACAGTGGACCCATTCAAGCTTAGTGTTGCATTACCGAAATAGGAACAAATATTGATTACAAGCCATCAAGTCAACTCAATGCATCTTCCGATAATCGTTCCAATCATCATTCCAATAATACAAATGAAACAACTTCAAGTAATCTACAATGAATAGTTCGACTTCGGTCGATGTATCTTATTGTTCTCTTGCTCCAACATACGGCATTCTCTTGCATTATTCTTTATTTTTTTACCAATTTTCACTCTGGGCTTCTCCCTCCACCAATCCCCCCCCCCTCCTTTCATTTCCCCTAATTCTTTGGACATTTAGAGGATTAATTTTCTGCAATTCTTTTCTTGCTCACCACTACCTCCCCCTCCCTCCAAATTCCTCGTCCCCTATTGCTTATTCCCTTGCACTTGCCATTTCCCATTCCCTTTCTCTTTCCCTTTCCCTTTCCTCCTGAAGTTGCGAGTTGCCCGCGCGTGGAAGAATAACACAAAATAGGCTCAATTTTCTTCTGTCAAGTCAGCCAACGTTTCTTCTCACATTTAAATTGATCAGAATCAGATAAGGTCAAGCAGGAGATAAATTGCCGGGTTGTTCTCAGAATATTAAGTTTGTTCTCGTTGTTGTATTTTAAAAAAAAATTTTTTTTTATCAGTTTTCTTAGTTGGGTGTAATCATAAAGAATAAACTGGTCACTTATTAATATTCAAACTGTTGTGTTGAGAAGAAATTTGGAAGTAACTATAGAACAATTCCCAATTGTATTTTATAATAGAAACCCCAACAATATTGAAAATTTCCTAATATTGAATTTCCAGAATACTTTGAAGTAAAAACAACAAAAAGGAAATACTCTGATAGAGGAATTTATTGATTAGAATTCTGGTAATTCGGGCATTCCAATATTTGTCTTTCTTCCTTATAAAGATCATTTGATTCTCGTCAATCAAGTCCTTTTCATTTCAACTTTATCATCATTTTCAAGTTTTAATTTTTATTGAAAGTTAAGTGTCTCTCATAATTGATCCTCCAAATATCGAAAATATGGCCAAAGTTTCCGAGAAAGAACCTCCTGCCGTTCAAACTCACGGAATCAAAAAACTTTTCAAAAAGGAAAAGGAACCCGTTTCTCCGGCAGAACACAATCATCATACTTTCTCTAAAATATTTCATCATGATAAGAATTCTGAATCTTCAGTAAAGCTTTCAAGATCTTCTAGTATGCTTTCTTTAAAGAAAAATTCTCCAGGTTCTAAAACTCCTGATGATAGTATTACCAAACCAAAGCAATTAACAAAAGCAGAAACATTAGCACATATTCAAAGTATGGCTCGAAAGAATTCAGTAAGGAAAGCAAATGCTGCTATTGGAGGTAAAAATATTTTACCAAGTCTGCCATCAAATCAAGTCCATCATGATAAAATAAAATATAATCCTTTTGGTCTTGATAAATCAATTTCATCTTCTAATACCCCAAGACATACCAGTTTTTATATGGCTGGAACTTCGGATGGTTCCAGAGTTTTAAGTAATCCAATTAAGGATCCAAATGAATTTTTACCTGATGCAATGAAACAAGAACATGTAAATCTTTTAGACGATTTTGAATTCGATTTGACTAATTCAAAATTAGGATTTGGAGGTTCATCAGATGTTATGATGGTTAATGTTATTCATCATAAAAAGCAAATTTATGCTTTAAAAAAATTCACATTATTAAGTAAAGAAACTGATGATGAATTTTATGATAGAGCCATTAAAGAATTTATTTTATCTAAAAAATTAAGTGAAAGTAGACATATTGTTGATACTTTAGCACTTGTTAGAATTCAATCTCAAACCAATTTAACTAGAGGTTGGGGTTTTGTATTACAATATTGCGTTGGTGGAGATCTTTTCAATTCAATAATAAAACCTGGTTGGAGAAGAAGTCCATTAAATGAAAGGTATTGTATTTTTAAACAAGTTGCCCATGGGTTAAAATATATGCATGATATTGATATAGTGCATCGTGATATAAAGCCTGAAAATGTATTAATCGATGGTAATGGATTAGCAAAAATTTGTGATTTTGGAGTTAGTGAATATGGTCATGAAATTCCTGGAGATTTTACTTCTCCAGTAAGATTATCAAATGCTTATGTTGGATCTCCTCCTTATTCACCACCTGAAGTTATGAAATTGAAAGAAGTTAGTGCTTCAGAAGCTAAAACTAAGTCTTATGATCCTTTTAAGATGGATTGTTGGAGTCTTGGAATGTTATTGTTTTGTATTGTCTATAGTGGTGTTCCTTTTTCCAATGCTACCGTTGCGGAACATGCTTACAGAGAGTATAAATTTAGTCATGAAAGGTTCTGTCTGCATCATGCATCTTTTAAATCAAGTACTGATGCTGGTAAAGGTCCTGGAAGTGAATTTAAATGGGCACAACAATTCAATTCAACTTCTGCATCAAGAATTGCATGGAAATTATGCGATCCTTCAGTAAATAACAGATATACTTTGGACAGTTTATTTAAAGATCCTTGGTTTATTGGTTTGGAAATGTGTATATATGAAAGTCCAGATCAAGATGTTAATCCATTTGTGTTTCAAAGCCATTCGTTTAACAGTGGTTCAAGTTTTTCTTCATTGTCAAATTCCCAATTACCTTCTAGAAAGAATACTTTCAATTCTCCAGATGATTTTGGAAGGACTCATCAGTATCATAATTCACCAAATTCAAATCATCATCATTATGGAATTGAACCAATTCATACTCCAATCCGAAGTATGTTGGATTTAACAAGTGCTGCACCAATTGAATTAAACAATAACGATGCAAAAGTTGATGATATTGATAACGAACTGATTCATTCGAGTTCTTCATTGACCCATGCTCCTCAAAGGAAACATACTGATTCAAGTAATTCAGTAAATGGTTTAGTACCTAAGGTGAAATCGATGTTAAACTTTGATAGCGAACCTTCACAAGGAGGAAATAATGCTGGCGGAAATAATTTGGAAGCAGTGAAAGAAGTTCGATGTGACAAGAATGAAGAAACAGAACCAATACCGAATAATGAATCAAAGGAAGGTTCAAATGAGGGTAAATATTGCACATCTTCGTCATCATCATCATCATCTTCTTCTTCTTCTTCTTCTTCCTCTTCTTCATCCAGAAAAATTGCGGATGGTGACCAAGATAAACAACCAGAACCAGAACCAGAACCCTCAATTGATCCACAAGTTGATAATTCCGATAATGTTTCTTGTGTAACCAACGGTGATTTCAAATTACCTCTTTCCCTCATTCCAAAGACATTAAAGTCGGCAACTGATTTAACTTTTGACTCTAATGGTAATTGTGAACTTGGTTACAAGATAAAGAAACATCACCATCTTGAAGTTAATCAACTAGCAGTTTCTGGATCATTATCAAGAAGAAATTAGGAGTAAGCATTTCCAGGTATTCATTTGGCATAACCTATTTTTTTAAAAGAAATAAGAGATATATCAATAAATTAAGTTAAATAAAATAAAATTTTCATAAGTTCATAACATTTACTCTCAAACTATTTAATCATTCTTTCTACAATTTTCTTTAAATGTACAATTTTTTTTTATTAAAGAGACTAATCATGACTTAAAATAACCCAAAATTCAGTACTTAAGCTTCTAAAGCAACTCTACCCTTTGGATTGGTAACTTTAAGACCTAATTTCTTAGCCTTAGCAACAATTTCAACTCTGTTCTTAGCGGAAACATTATGAGCAATTTCAGCAGCATAAGTCTTGGTGTGCAATAATAAAACGTCTAAATCTTTCAAGTTCTTAACTAAGTAAGCCTTGTGACCAGATGGCATTAAATGTTTAGTCTTCTTGTTAGAACCAAAACCAATGTTTGGTTGAACAATGGTACCTCTGAATCTTCTTCTGACACAAGAGTCAATACCCTTTTGTTTTCTCCAGTTTTCAGCAACACGATGGTATCTGTCAGAGTGATGTCTCTTGAACTTCTTGGTGTACTTCTTGACAATTTTTGGGTGTGGTAATGAGGCAGCCACTAAAGTTTTTGTTAGTATAATTACTTCATATGTAGATTGGAAAACAAAAAAGTTTTATCCTCCTATAAGGGATTCACTTTGAAAAATTCACTTGAAAGATTGATCAGATGTATTGAATGAGTCCTTTCACTGTTGATGATTTACAAGAACAAAAAAAAAAAAATGAACATTAAGGGCCCAACATTCGCCGATTCTTGTTCAAAAAAACTACTTCTATATTTCATATTTTAATATGCTGGATACGATAATGAGTCAACAGTTTAAACAAAATGAAGGTCGCTTCACATATTGAAAAATTAATCATACGGTCAATTACTCTCGAAATGGTCTCTCAATCTGGTCTCTTTTAACACCTGTCTCAAACAGAAATCTTTGTTTCGTTAATCTCTTAAGTGATATTATCCCACTCTCTATTATATCTATTACATACTCTTAAAAATCTGTGTGGTTCTATATTAATGTTCAATCTTTTAAAAATTTTCACTTTTTTGTAAAGGAGAGAGTATCGCACAGAGTGGAAGAGGGCACCGGGTAGGGCACGACGAAGGTTGGGATGAAAGAAGTTGTATACAGGAATCACATCAATTGTAAAGGTTTTGTGTCATCAATTTTAGGCAAGCTAACACAGTCAGGGTATCATGTGACAAGTTCGAAGAGCCCTATAGTAATGCACGTGATTCAGATATGAGGAATCTCAAATTTCCATTCAAATGGATTGGGGCGCGGTGAGGGGTACACTTACCTTTTAGCTCTCTCAAACGGTAGAATTCAATTGATTTGCATGAGGTGAACCATCTGGTTGAACAAAACAACGTTCCAGCATTAAGATGCAGTATTAAGCTGAAGACTTAAAGGTGCAGCAACAAGATGTACTATGATTGTAATATGTTCTCCGTTATACTAAATTAAACTGAAAAAAAAAAAAAGTTTCAATTTCATTTCCTTGTTATCCCTTTCACTTCTTCCCCAACAGCAATTCTTTGATTTGTATATTTTTTTCATCTTCTTCAGTGGGTTGCTACTCTGCTTTGCTCTTACATTCCCTCATCCATCCATTTCGCAGTATGGAACACTTCTATTATTGCTTTGACGCATTTCGTATTTCTGGTTAAACCTTAACTAAACCAGCACTCCTGCACAACACCGTATCACATTGTTTTGGGTACAAAAGATTCAATACCGTTTGGTCAGTCAATTCAAGTCGAGTTAATCATTCTAAAAGTTCCATGGTCATAGGAAATTAGTGATTTTTTGTTGCTTAAGATAACGAGTTTGGGTCAGTTGGCCATCCACTGTTTTGGAAATAATGTACCAATCACTAAATGAATTACTCTTCAAATTAGCAGCTTTTTTGGTGATATGGTTCATCTTCTGGTATATCTTTTACTTGTTGACAGGATTCCATATTCAAACTATTACTATAAATAATAAGTTACTGTTCAATGGAGTTTCTTTCACTTCAAAGAAGCTTAAGCTATCTGGGAGGTTCAGATTTCGTTTATGGGGTAATTCCTCACGTTTCATCGCAGATGACCTCGAGATTATTCTCTTTGGTGCCAACGATGAAGAACATATACATTCAGAGAGTCCATCTCCAGTGGTAAAAGACAATTTCAAGAAACCAGACGATCCAATTTCCGGTGAAGGCTCTAATATCTTATCCATCTTCCCTAGAAATAAATTACTTGCTTGGATTATTGGTTTCATAATACGACGTATCCCCACCATTGATACTGAAGTAAGAAATTGCAACATAATTGACATGTATAAAAATATTTATTCGATCAATTATCTTCGGCTACAAATAGATTCCAGAGACTCACGAAGGTACGACAATATGGTGAAATTTTACGGAAAAATTGGTGGTAATGGTATTTCAAGATCAACAGCTAATGAGGAATTCAAACCTTTTGCAGTGGAAACTATAAATACACTGGTTATTTGGCAAATTAGTTTACTTACAGGTGCAGTTTCTCAAATAAGAGCGAAAATATTCACCAATGACATAAATATTCTGATATTTCATCTAATAAAGCACGGATTTACCTCTACCTCAGATTCTAAGTCTCAAAATGATGATATTGATAATGAAGAACCCATTTCAGAGAGAGCTAAATTGAAAAAATTAAAGAAAATCCATTCCAAATTATATCAAGTGGTTGATGAAGTTTCGATTTTTATTGAAAATTCGATAGTTTCTGGAATCCCATTTGCAGATCCAAATCAGAACATTTTAATGGAGGATTATTTCAAATATGATGCTCCGAATATTGCTTTACATTCTCAATTGAAATCTGGTTCGCTCAACTATAAGAGATTGGATAATAAATCTCCTGGATTTGAAGTTCTCTTTAATTCTAAGCGAGATATACCGTTTCATATAACATGTTCAATCCACGAGCTTAATGTCAGTTATACAAAATTACTTAAAGTTAAGAATCGATCAGTTAGAGTGATGGAAGAAGTTGTGGATATACCAAGTGTTAGTTTTACATTACAATCTAATGTTTTGAACCTTCTTGCTGGCGGAGATGGATTCAAAAATTGTGTTATAGAACTTTTCGCTTCTGCAAGTAGTCCAATTATTGATTTAAATATCGATCAATTATCCGCAATTAGATACAACGTTGCAATTATTGTGAAATATCTTAAGTGGAACAAAGAAAAAAATAAGAAAAGTGAAAATAATTCGATATCAAATAATACAGACAAGTATCCTGAAGCTGAAATTGATACAGAATCTGATGAAACAATTATACTTGACGAGTTAGATAATTTACCTGATAATGTTGAGAATTCAGATCAAATTGAGGACTTAAACCACTTGAAACTTCGGTCTAAATTGACTTCATCGTCATCATACATTAGAAGAACTTTTTGGAATTTATTATATGATTATTACCCAAAGTTAGAATTGAAGTTGACTTTAGAGCAACCTCGTTTCATTATAAAAAATCATGATTACGATCATGACAGCATTGAACTTTTGAACTTTCAATATTCATTATTAACTCTGAGAATATTTACCACCAGAGATCGTGAGTATAATGGGACATGTTCCTTTTTCCACCCTACAATTAAGTTCATGGACAGATCAATTTCTTCATCTGACATTCGAGCTCAGCATGAAATATTATCTTTAAAGTCTTTCGACTTTTATATTGAAGTTCTTAAAAATTTCAAATTGAAACCAAGAATTAATATAGAAGACGTCAAATTGGATTTCTCGAATTTGGAAACTTTAAATGGCGTAAGTCTCTTGCTTCAAAAGATTTCTGTCATCATGGATAACGTTTTAACTGGCGGTTCACTTAATCAGCAGTTGAATTCTTTGTTGATGTTACAACAACTTAATGATCCCAAGCTAGCTACCGATAAAAAATCTGAAACTGATAAATTGGAAGCCAAAATTTTCAGAATCTTACCAATTTGGTTCATGGAATGTGAAGCTATTGTGTCAAATGTTCTGGTTCTTGTTGGTTCTCGTTCGTTGTTCATAGTACCTGATAAATTGTGTAAGGTTCCTGAGTATGCTACGGACAATTTAAAGGATCTCAGAAGAACCCAAGTATCATTGAAAAAGTTGACGGTAACTATCGCTCGGCAGTTCAAAGATAAGTCTATTAGAAATGTAACAAGTAAAGACACTTTGAAGGATGGCGACAATGAAAGTCCCTCTTTTGGATTAACGTATTGGGTCTCGTTGCTATCCATGGAAGATTTTAACGTATCGATGATCACAGAATCAGAAGTTGAAAGCTCGATTTTGAGTATACCTGCTTTAGAAGTTGATGTTCGGGCTAAGAATAAGAACAACTCAAATAAGCTAGAAGTGAAAACCAGGAACAAGAACATCACAGGGTATTATGATAGGTATAAAGTTTTCACCCTAATTGGAAGTGCTTATATGCTTAAGGAACTTATCATAAAACCAATTAAGGAATTCAGGGCACGAATTGTTAGAGACCAAGAACAAGGTCTTACAAAACTGAAATCTCCCTCCAGTAAATCAAATGCAGATTTTTCAAAGTTACTTTCTTTAGAAATGAATTATGATAATATTGAATTGCAGGCGGAGGTAAGTGATGACTTCAAAGTGAAGTTACAGCTATTGGATGTTGGAATCTCCATTTCCAATGGAATTATTACCGTCAGAAATGAATTACTAAGATTCTTGGTTGACTCTCCCTCACAACAAGGCTATTGGGCTAGGATGCTATGTGTTGATTTGATAGAAGTGGTACTTAATGATCCTCAAAGTAGCTCATTTGTTGATCTTGTGACGAGTTCAATCCGAATTATTCAACCACATCGATTTATTGTTTACCATTTATTTGATAATTTGGCGATAACCGTGAAGATTATAAAATATCTTTCAAAGACATTTATTAATGGCTCAGATGGCAGTCAAACTGCATATTCAACAGAATCTAAACCACTTAGAGTTCCCATGATCCATTTAGTTAGTAATAGAATTTCATTTAGCATGGAAGATGATCCTTTTGAGGAACAGTTGTCCATGATATACCAACTTGGATTAATAGAGCAAAGAAAGAGATTAGAGGAGTATAGTTTGTTTCAAGCAAAAGCTTCAACTTCTGAATATTCTATTGAAGATCTTAGCGACAAACTTTATTTACTTAATGAAAATATATCTAAATCCTGGATTAGGAAAGTCAAGGTTTACAAAGATAAGCTTACTGATGAAATCATCAAGAATAAAACATACTTATTTGGAAGCGAAGCAAATGTTGAGACAAGGATGAACTCAAGCATAGTTCCATATTCGATTCATGCTCCTTTGTTTTTGGTAATTATGGAAAAGTTGAACCTCTTGGTTGATACTACAAGCTTCAACTTAAAGAACTTACCTAAATTCATGTATGAAGTTGGTCAAGGAGTTCCCAAGGATACAAGATATTCGTTGATGATTCCATCTTATGTCGATTTAAGACTAGGTGAATTAAGGCTTCACTTACGTGATTATCCATTACCACTTTTACATATCCCTTCTAATTCAGACAATTCACCAAGTTTCATCATGAAAGGTAACTTGATAATAGCAGAGGCTTTAGTAACCGCCAAAGAACATATTCGTGAATTGCATATACCTCTAGTGGGTGGTTTAGGAAAGGACATGGGATTTAATGGGATGACTATATGTAAGACACTAACAGCAGTTAAATTATACTCAGACATAAGTATTTCGTTCACTTCTGACCTACCATCTAGATTCATATGGGGTCAATCATACCAGTTTAGTCTCCAACAAATGACGATGAATTTTGATCAATTTTCGAAACCTCCTGTTGATCCTTCCGACAAGCTTGGAATTTGGGATGAACTTCGATTTATCATTCATGGTCATTTTAAGATTCTGGTAACTAATGAAAGTGAATTACAAGTTGGATTTAAAGGATCTCGGGATCCATATATGTTATTCGGTAAATCCTCTGGTTTTGTTCTTGCTTTCAAAGATGAAGTTGAATGGAATATTAATGAGCATGATGATCCTCGACTGTTCTTTGAAATTGTAGCAGATAAAGTCTCGTGGTTTATTCCAAATTATTTGGCTGCTCCCTTGATTTCATGGACCAGACTGAGTTCAAAGTCTACTTATTTACCAGATTCCAAAAACTTTGTCACGTCAACTTATGCGTACTATTTGGAAGATATACCCAAAGAAGATTCGACTTCAAGTAAGAGGAATCAAATCAAGACAAACACAGAAATTCTTGAAAAAAACGTATTGAAATTGGCTGGAGGAGTGAATTTTAAAGTTGGGTTTCTATTACAAAGAAAATCTTCTGACGGGAGTAAAACCTACGAAAGTAAACCTCATTATGAAGTACAATTGTATAACCCAAAGTACACAATGGAGGGCCATGATTCATACGCTGGATTTAGAAGTGACTATATCCATATGGCAATATCACTTGTTTCGGATAATAAGAAGAGTAACAATGCAATTCATTTAAGTCCTGGGTTTTTCAATCAATTATTTAATTGGTGGAGATTATTTTCAGGTAATATGCTTTTACCGATAAGGAAAGGACCATTATTTGGAGAATTAAAGGAATCAAAGAAATTTTCCCAACACTTGTATACTAATAAATTTTTGTTCAAATTCAAAACTGTCTTTATATCACATCTTTATCGAGATCAAACGATTGAAGTTGAGGATGATAGAATAGATTGTTTTGGGTTTAGAGCTAGAATTGATGATTTCATATTAGATTTGCATCAAAGAAAGGAAACGATAGCTCGCCATAAAAATGGATCTAGTGAAGACAAGACAATTAAGAAAATGACATTTAACATAGGTCAAACTCATTTAAAAAATATAGATCTAAGAACAATTCGGGCTAAATTTGATCAAGATACTTTTGGAGATAGGTTAGGTGATGACAAGCGCGATTCGAAGTTCTATACCTTTGATGGAGATTCGCTGTGGTTTGACATTGATGATTATGAAGAGCTGTTTACACCAACTCTAAAAGGTCATAGAAGTGAAGTCACAATTGAGCCAGTTATTTTTGCTGATAGCTTTTCTTATTTTAGAGATACGAATAAGGAAGGGGAAGACAAAAGTTTTGGTACTGAAGATAGTCATGAATGCATGTTAGGCTCTCAAGACATCTTTGATAACCTTATAAGTGTGTATGAGAGAAGAATAACAGATTTACAAAATCAAATTGATAAGAATATTGAAAATGGGAGACCTGTGCAGCTGCTATCGAATCGAATAGAATCATTACGAAACGATATTCAAGAATATAATCGAGAAGTACCAGAGAGTATTATAGAAATGAATTCAACCTCTGATAATTTTCACAACAGATTTATGCTTATTAGTATGTTGTTAAAATACAATATTGAGAATAGGAATATCATTTTAAAATATGCCCAATTTGTTCGATTAAAGGCTTATTTTATTAAATATTTAAGCTACGATGCTATTGGCACACTTGAAGATTTAATTCAAGAAAGGAATGAACTTAAAGATGAGGACTCTGAGATAATCAAAAAAGAATTAGAGGATATAAGACAAAAGAAGAAGAAGCAAGAGAAGGGTCGACAAAAGGAAACGTCAGAAACTCGGTTGAAGAAATTTGACTCCATACTCAGAAAAGTTGGTGAAGATAAATCGATCACAGAAGATTATTTGATTGAAATTATATCTCCTCAAATACAATTACAATCTGATGAAGCTCCTGATTCCGTAATGATAATCACCGCTCCTAATATCGATGTAAAAATTATATCTGTTCAAGACCTGAGTCATGAAAATCATGAACTCAGTATTGAAGATAGGTTTGGTGTGTTAGTGAAAGATGCTAACATATTTGTTTTAAACAAGGAAGATTTGCGTGCTTCAAATAACATGATTTTAACCAAAGCTCCATACGGATCTAAAGAAAACTGGCCCCCATGGCTAGGTATAGAAATCTGTAAGAATGGAGATTTAGCAGGTGTTGATAAACTATTGGTTCAAAAGACTTCATGCATGGTCGTCTCCGAGATTATTAAACCGTTGGGCCACGCTGATGATGATGATCATATAGAAATGATGGAAGATGGGTCCAATGAAGGAGGTCAGAAATCGCCCGTTGAAGATCATAGTCAAACTTCCAGTAATCTAGATAATAGATTATATGTTGATTTACCAAAGTTGGTGATTACTTCCACTGCCAAGCAATATTTCACCTCGTATCTTATCATTAAAAGCTTGTTGCTATACGTTGAACCTTTGAATAAGAAATTGACCAACAAGCTAGAGAAATTGAAATTCAGTATTGATTTTCAGGACCTTGAAGCGGTGCATGCAAAGCTTAAAAGTTTGAATAAGTACTATCAAGTTTTAGAGATATTGTTGAATAATTATCAGTTTAGACAAAATACTCTTGACAACGAACAATTGAATGAGTTTATCTTAATTCAATCAGAAAAGGAAAGTGCAGCGGTTGAAATATATTTGATGATGAAATCAATTTTATCTGGAGATTTGAAGCATCAAGAATCAGTTAGCTTCCCTGTTGCACAATGGTTTATAAATGCTGATGAAATTATTCTACATTTATTGGAGGATAATCGATCGCCAATTCTAGATATAGCAATGGCCAGGGGTAGGTGTGTTCGTACTATCAATGGAGATGGATCCAATAGTAACAAGGTACAGGTGCATATGATGCAAATATTCAATTTACTAAAGACAGCAAAGTACCCTGCTTTATTTGAGCCTACAGGAGATGTAAAACCAGAAGATAATATTGTTACCGTTGAGTGGATAATGAATAGATCAGTCGGTGGGATTAGAATCATTGAGAATTTTGAAGTCAAAGCTAAACCGTTGAATGTCAAACTAGACGAAATAACTGGGAGAAAGCTTATGGACTATATATTTCAATCAGATGATTTTGAAAACAGTCCAATACTTCAAGATGGTCATGATAAAGTTATAGATGTATCAAATAAAAATGAACTGGGTAACAATGATAACGAAGAAAGATTGGATTCAGATATTGAGGATACATCGACAAGTGTTACCAAGAAGAAACTCCATAATGAACCGTTTGTGTTTTCTTCGTTTTCTGGAAAAGATAGTGGACAAGATGGTAAATTGGAATACGAAGAAGATATTAATGAAATGGTGAAAAGATCTAAACAATTTATGCAAATTGGGTCCTTTATTGTATTTCCACTAACAATATCCGTGTCAATAAAGTGTGGTGGATTTAAAAGGCTCTTGAATATTGAACATTTTGTAGTAAAGCTTCCATTCTTTTCAATCACTTCTTCAGCAGTGTCAGCGTACGATATTAGTATGCAATTTAAGAAATTTATCTATGGCGTGATACTCAACCATATTGGGCTGTTGTTAAGGAAGAAATTTAGACTTAGAAGAAAAAGAGGTACACGTTTGATACGAAGGCCACTCAAACCATTGAAAAGGTATTTAAAGTATACCAAAGTAGATGATCTTGTTAGAGCAGCTTCATATGATAAAGATGAATTTTAATTAGTATAAATAATAGATTAGATACTATCTATGTATATGTATATGTATATATAAAAATAATGCAAGGATGGAATTAAATAGAGAAAGAAGTTGTTGATCAAATATGATGTCTTTTAACGTTTACTCCATTAGGGTATAGCTTTTTCTTACGTTTGTTACGTTTATTGCCATTCTCATCAGTTTCAGACATATCATCACCTCTCATTAACACTTGTTGATCATTTATTGCCAAATCCGATGCATTGAATCCAGGAATCCCATTTAGAGAAGTCTTTTCAAACTTCAATACCTGTTCAAGTAGTTTGGGATCTAATGGTTTTATTATATTTGGAGTATTAGCAATATTAGGATCTAAGAGTGCCATTGGGATCTGCTTTCCATTTGGTATTTGATGCTTACCTGGAAGGTCTTGAATGTGATTTTTGTATGATTTTCTGAGCTTAACACCTTTTGATCCATCTGGATTGGTTCTAGCAATGGATTTAGTTATAGATTCAAGCCCATACAATGAAAGTAAATTATCCAAAGAAGTTGGAACTGACTTGTGGTATTTATCTAGATGTTTAGTATATTGTTATTGAAGCAAAAGAAAAAAAAAAAAAAGAAAAAAAAATCCATTCATTCCCTCAATACTTACGTTTTGTATCTATGAGATACAAGTCTTCAACGGGCTGATTCGATTCCATGGTGACTAATGAATAAGTAAGATAGGTTTAATCTGTAACTGAATTAGTTAATTCCAAAATTGATGATAACCATATTGGCGTGTATGCAGTACCCGGCTACTTTGTTAGAGATGTTCTCCACAATCTTGGAATTTTCAAACCTACAAGTTGTATATGTTCTAAGTATTATTATTCTTTGCAAAATACATATAATAAAAATATGAAAACTAGAGACAAAATAATAGTTGAGTATGTATACAAACTTCACTCTGTGAATGAACTGAAACCAAAGTGAATATCTAAAATATGTGACATTATTTTCCAACTACTTCCCAGTCACCAGCGTCTTTGGTATCAGAATGAACTGATAATTTGGCAGTGGAACTTTCTAACTCGGTAACTTCTTTATCCTTTGCTTCTTCAGAAAGCTCTTCCTTAATTTCTTCATCATTTTCTTCTTCTTCATCGTCTTCAACTTCTAAAACTGCAAAAGATGATTTTTGCACTTTAGGTTCCTTATCTTTCTTTTCTTCTTGACTTTTCTGTTGCTTCTTAACAGATTGTGTACGTGGTTCCAAAGCTTGGCCCCTTTTCCAATCAAGGGAAGGCTCAGGCTTCTTTTGTTTAATTGGTCTTTCTCTTGGTTCTCTTGGAGGTAATACTCCACTTCCTCTTGCAGAGGTCCAGTCAATATCTGGTTCAACTCTCTTTGGTCTATCAGGTCTGTCTCCTCTGTCAGCTCTATCAGCTCTTGGTTCTCTTGGAGGTAAAACACCAGAGCCTCTTGCTGAACTCCAATCAATATCAGCTTCTTCTCTTCTAGGTGGTCTATCTCCTCTATCTCCTCTATCTCCTCTTTCACCTCCACGTAATTGTCCCGAGCCTCTTGCTGCTCTCCAGTCCATATCAAAGACATCTTGTCTTTCTGGGGCTGCGACGTCAACATAAATTTTTCTTCCATTGAAATCCGAAAAACTCAAGTTCAAAGCTTGTTCTAAAACATCTCTAGTACTAAAAGTAAGAAATCCAAATCCTCTTAATCTACCGGTCAGATTATCAACTGGTAATTTAACATCAGAAACAATATCCTTTGCTTGCAACTTATTTTCAAAGAAATCAATTAAACTATCTTCATTTGCTTCCCAAGCTAAATTTCCAACTCTAGCTTTAAATGGAGGATGATCTGGAATTGGATATTCTTGTCTTTCACGTTGTTCACGTCTTGGTTCAGAAGAAAAATCTCCAAAAGAATTGGATTCAGCAGTTCTTCTAGCAGAAACGTTTCCTCCTCCAGTGGTTAAAGGAACTCCAATAGAAGCCATGTCAATTTCTTCATCAGCCCAAGATCCTCCACCAAGAGATTCATCTGCTAAGAATGAACCTAAGTCCATCTTAATACTTTTTTTTGGAGCTATAAATTGGTTAGTATATCATTGTAAAAGAACAGAATGGCTCTTTCATTCGTTTTTTTTTCAGGTAACCAAAAGTTCTTTCCCTGCAAAACAAACCCACAATGAACCTTGTCCATTTCTCTCGGTTATCACATAACTTGTATACTTACCCATGATGAAATTTATATGTCTCTTAATATATGAAACAGTCTTTAATATCGACTGCTTTAAGTATAATTAGTATAAGTAGTCCAGTATATCCTGTTTGTACGAAATATTTTTCTATGATTCGCTTTTTTTTTTCTCTTTTTGACTTTTGAACGACAATTCTCAATGCCACTGTCAAAATGGAATGGCGTATACAGAAACCGATCTACAATACCAAATGGACTACAGAGTGAAGTATTCAAAAGAAAAAAAAAAGAACAAATTTTCATATACCATTTCGATTTCTTATACTCGATTATCAACAATATCCCTCAGAAGACGAGCAGAATCATTAGAAACTGAAGTTTCAATCACTTCAGAAATTGGATCAACAATTTCATTTTCTGAAGTGTCCAAATTCTCTCCTCTACCTTCAGTTGTTGCACGAGCTTCTTCCAATTCTCTCTCAGCTCTATGTCTTCTATACAACTGTAATACTGCCCAATAATACATACTTTCCCTAGATATACCCATGATAACCCACCATATTATTTTAAAAATATTCGAAAACTTCTTATTGGCAATCCTTTTTGCTTCTTCTTCAATGTTAAATTCTTGATATTGAGGGTTACTTAAAATTAAACGAACCCTTTCTTGCAATGGAATTAATTCTTGTATCATGGCTCTAAGAGTAGGATCATTACGGAAAGTTTCAATATCTATACTCTCTAGCTCACTATCATTATCATCACCTTGGTCATCATTTTCATTCATATTGGTAGTTGTGGTTGTAGTATTTGCATTTGTATTAGTATCAGCAAGATTGTTATCATTATTAGTATCATCATTATTATCGGCCCCATCTTGATTCTCACTGCCTTCTGGATCCCGGTTAAGACTATTATTATTCTCATCTTTATAGAAATAATCTCTCTTACACATTGGACAACATGCCCTACGTTTAGTTAACCAAGGATCTAAACATTCAGCATGAAACACATGTCCACATATTAAACCTCTAACAATACTTTCATCTTCAAGTACTTCAAGACAAATTGCGCAAGTTCCTGAAGTGAAATGTAAATCAGATTCATCAATTACGGTTGCAACCTTTGGAACTCCATCTTTTGCATCGGTTATATCGTTTGAAGAATCAACTGATACCGAAACAGGACTATCTTGAACTTTTAATCGTTTTTCTTGTAATTCACTTAACTCGATAACGTCAACATCAGGTGAGATGTTTGAATCTCGAATTGCTGAATCGGAAGTTGAAGACGATGACAAATTATTTTGATTTGTAGATGATGAACTTGGATTAGCTTGAGTGTTAGAATGAGAATCAGAATCAATTTTAGCATTTTCAACCAATATAGCTTCTTCTTGTAATATTCCTCTTCTGTTCTCATGATCTTCTGCTTGGCCTCCATGTAACCACTTGAAATAAGTTTGTTTCGGGAAAAGTAACTGAACTTGTTCCTCAGTTAATTTCTTCATTCTTGAATATATTCCACCTCTTCTTCTTCTCCGTCTTCTTCTACGTCTTCTATTGATAGCTCTTTCAAGGGTTTCGCCTCGAAGGAACATATTTTCTCTAATATAATCGAGTTGTTCTTGCAAATCTGAATTTGAGTAATAACCAACCTGAGAAGTTGGACCTTGAGGAGTAGAAATAAGAACATTTCGATGGGTCAATGGGTATACATGTAGACCATATTTGGATCTAACAAAATATCGTATAGTGAAGAATACGAAAAGTAATGCAATTAACACCCCTACTGCTAAAGCAAGGAAAAATAACACAGTTGAAGATGTGTTTCCTATAAAAGTTTGAGTGTTGAATCCACTATTAGTACTCGATAATGAAGAAGAGAATCCCGAAGTAGTAGTAGCAGGATCAGAAGAAGAAGGAGGAAAATCACTTGTTGTGGTAGACATTTTTGAACTATGAACTGATTCCGAGTGCTAACGTTTTTCCTTAAAAATGAAATTAAATAAATATTTGATCGTTGAATAGATAAAACTTCCTTGTCTTCAATACTAGGGAATAAAGATAAGGGGGGGGGAAGGTGATGATCAATCGAAATAGAAGATGATCCAGCGAGCCCTACTATAATTACTCCTTCTGGGTTTCCTTAAATGCTTATACTTTCTTCCTTCTATTTCACTTGCTTGATTCTTCTTGTTACTAGATAAATTTAAACAACGTCACTCAAAAAAAAGAAGACAATATTGTCAATTGGAGTTAAACGCAATATGAAACCAGGGGGATCTTCAAGATCTATTCTAATAATAAACCTCCAGTATAATTGACCTTATATTGGGTATCTTATCCAGTAAGATGACGACAATAATATCACAAGAACAAAAACTCCTAAAGGAAATACTCTAGAAGTGATAGAAGAAATGAAAGGTAAAAGGTATTAAAAGAGAAAAAAAAAAATATAAAAACTTGAATCTCAGGTGATCAGTTTTTCTTCGTTCGGAGGTTAGAGTGATAATGGAGAAAGTTCACACTGAAAAACTCAAAGTTACACCTCCTTAAAGAATTTGCAATTCACAGGAAAAAAAAAAAAATATCTCAATCTATAGACTTAGGAGTTCTCAGAAATGATCAAGAATAAGTCCAAGAAAAAAAAAATCCAATTTAAGGAGTTTAAAATGTATATTTGAAATAGTTTTCGATTAATATTCGGAGAGCAAATCAATAGCAAGAAAATCTGTAACCAACGTCAAATTTGATCCAAGTGCGAAGAATTAACCCACAATTTACTCTTTCTGGATATATATATATAGGACATGGAATAATATAAGCAAGAATTCAGCCTCTTTTTTGAAGAGATAATGATGAAGTCGAGAAAAAAAAAGGGTCATATTACAAATTATTACAATGCAACCATTTCTCCTGATTCTAACCTTGTTATCTTATTGGATGAATATCCTTATTGAAGTATTTTTTTTACTTCTTGTGGCAGATAACTGATAACAATCTCTAGGCTGTGATTGAGGGTAACATCATGGATCACCAATTTAGAAGCCTCATAGCTCGTATTCTGGCAATGGCCGCACTGCATGTGCAGGTCATTTATTGGGGTACATGACTTAACGAATACCTTCTCTACTTTTAATCATTAATTCTGTCACCACATTTAAAGAGATATGATAAGAAAGTTTGAATTGAAGAACTTTAATTCATAAGGGGGGAGGGCTATGCACCATGGTAGTTTTTTTTTTTTATTTTTTTTTTTTCATGTACAATTTTTGTTATGTTGTCCAGTACTTTGAAGGAAGTTGAGAGTTGGAAAGTTGAGGTTCAAAGTTGCGAGACTCAAAGTTGCGAGATGCAAAGCTGCGAGACTCAAAATTGAGACTTTGAAAATTGAGACTGTGACAATTGAGAGACTCAAAGCTGAGAGATTTCTTAAGAGAGTGTATCATGAAAGGTTCAAGCTTCATTTGCTATGAAGCAATTTTTTCTTTCTTTTTCCTTTGCTCCTCAATATGATTTCAGAAGTACAATAATATTTCATTTACAATTTCTTAAATTGATATATGTATGTAAATTTAATATATAGTTTATCACTCTCACTTATAAAGAAAACAGTTAAAACCAAATTTACCTAGAAAGTACCCCCACCTATAAAGAAAATATTATTTTAGGTTGTTTTATTTTACCTTATATCATACTTATTTTGGAGCTTCCTTGAAAGAAATAGCAGCTTCTTCACCCATAGCAGAGATGATAGTAACTAATAAATCCTTACCTTCGTCAAATTCAGCTTGGATCTTGTCACCAAGTTCACCTTCTGGGATTTTAACATCATCCTTGGTGTCACCTTCTGGGGTCATCAATGATAAGAATCCATCATCAATATCTAATAATTGGAATTCTTGTCTTCTAACGTTAGGAACTTCCATATTATGGGTGGATGGGGATAAATCTTCTAATTTTTTACCAGTAAAGATATCAATGGCAACTAAATGAACTTTAGCATGACCATGCTTACCAGTTTTAGAAGTAGACATATCAACAATCTTACATGGTCTACTTTTAATGACAACGTGACCGCTCTTTCTCAAAGCAGAACATTGCATTGGGAAAGTTAAAGCGGCACCAGCATCAGCGGTTTCAAAGGTGTGCTAAAAAAGGAAATTGTTAGTAAATTATTTCATAATATAAATTTAGAAATGAAAATGAAAAATGAAAATTCAAATGAGATATCAAAACTCTATAATTTTCAATCTCTCTCCCTTGGTCTCACGAATTGAATTGGTATAAGATGTTCTTGATCCTTTGATTTCTTTTACATGGATGACAATCAATGAATTGAAAATAATAATAACAAAGATACAAGGCACTGAACTTTCCTTCAATCAATCATGTATTTCATCTACGGCAGTTGACGAAAAATCAAAGCGAACGAAAAAAAAAAAAAAATTTCGTCAACATTGCTGGGGATCAACTTGCAATCTCATGATGCCAAATTATGTTTAAAATTCAAATGTAAAGATAGTTCTCATGTCATTTCATTTCTATTGAAATAGTCACTTACTTCTTCTTCAGCCATATTGAATAATTTAGTTTGTTCCAGAATGAATTGTAAAAAAAAATTCTTCGATTTATATAATTTCAACACCTAACCCTTCAAAATCGTTCAGCGATGCGGATTTCAAAAATTTTCATTTTGCCACGACCAGCGTAATTTAGAGAACTAAAAGTATGGGTCTTACGGGTAATTATCAGTCTATGACGGTTCGATTCTGTTCTATTGGCTCAATGTCGTGCGAGATTGAGGGGGACAATATACATAGCACGGGTGTTTGGATGTCACCATAATTGCCTTAAACTTCGCGTTCGCGGCCAGTATTCCTGTACATTTGAAGAGAAGAGTTGCAAAATTTGGGTAGTCAGGATAAAGAGAGGACCCACTCATTGATGATAGAAGTTAGAAAGAAATGTTTGGTTTATGAACTGATAAACCGATCGCAACTTGAAAAAAAAAAAAAATTGAAAACTCAAGTGTTCTGGTTTTACATTGTACACAATATCATTATAATACATTATTTTAGACCAACATAAGTTATACTTATACTCAATAGATTTATACTCATTAGATTTATGTTCATTAGATTTATGCCTAGTGAACAATTTCTGGTAATAAGTTTGAGATAATCTCTGTCAGAATCAGACTACCCTTATTGCAGGCTCTCAGCTGGAACAACATCTCTAAAAATTTAAAGATGTAGCCAATGAACTGAGTGCAATCTCAACTTAGGAAGTGAGTTACGAGGTGATACAATTCAATTGAGACCGAGTGCTAGCATTATATATTCATTAGTTTCCATGTTTAGACACTTGTTTCAGTGATTCAACTCTTGCCTCCTTGTTTAAACTGTTACCTTTTGTTTTTTGCTTTTTTTTTCTTTCTTTCTTTCTTTCTGTTTCTTTTCTTTTGCTTGCATTGAACCGTTCTTCCATTATTTTAATGGACAGCTTTGTGTTCGTTTATCATCAGGACTTATTCTTTGTATTATATGTTTCCTTTAATAAACTGGTTCTTCGTTGCTTCTTGTATAGGCATATGATGTTGGTGAATCTACACACTTTCAATTATATGATCACCCAGCCCGTTCCCATTCTTCAATGGTAAAGATGTATCTATACCTGATACTTCAGAATCATCACCATTTCTTGTTAATGCTGTAGAAAATAGTTTGTCCTCATTCTTAAGTTTTTCTACTCGAAGTTGATTGATCTCAGTAGCCCATTTGAGAAGTAACTCCTCACATTTCTCGTGCAATTTGAAACTATCAGGATATGCTAAATCTCTGTTTCTAAGAATACATTTCAACACTTTATGGATTTTGGTTGACCTTAAGAAATCCACCGTCATTGGAAAATCTGCCAATCGATGTAAAATTAATCTTGCAACCAGAAGTTCATCTGCCGTTGGAGGTGGGAACTCAGTTGGATCCGTAGGAGTGACTGGTTGATTTCTTTGAATAAGGGTACGTTGAAGTTTGATTCTACATAACCAAAGCTGGTGTTGTTTTTCTTCGTTAGTTCTTATCTTGGGAGGACTGGAGCCTGATTTCTGAGTTGAGTTTCCATTTTTAGGTGTGCTTGGTCTTTCAATTTTCGCTATCTTTGACTTGGGTCCAACTGCTAAAGATTGAGTTCTCTTTAGATTGCGAGCACGTCGAGCTGAAATGTTCAATATTTCATTTTCTTGATCTTCATCTGCTTCGTCATCCTCTTCACTGTCATCGTCCACTCCATCTTGTTCATCATCATTATTTTTTAGCTTAATTGAGATGGATCCATCTTGATCCTCTTCTTCTGCCTCTTCTTCTTCTTCTTCTTCTTCTTCATCTACTTCATCGTCGTCATCTTTATCATCTACTTGTTCCTCGCCAATTTCGCCATCTATATTGTGATCAAGTTGTCTCATAAAATCATCAAAATCTAATCCTTTCGCTGCCAATAGAGCATCACTTACATTAAGAGTTCGAGCTCCAACTTTCTTCTTTTTCCCTTTAGATGGAATTTTTTCTAGTTTCTTATCCAATGCTTCTTTTGATAACGCATCTAAACTCTTCTCTGTCATCCAATAAAAATCTCCATCTGGGATAAATATAACGCAAAACTCAGTCGTTTTCTTTTTGGCTTGCAATATTGCATCAGGGACTAGATTTAGCGGCATCACAAAAGATGGCCAAGCGGGAAATCCATGCATTTTCGCCAATACTAAATCTTTTGATTGGAATTTTTGTTTCCTCAGCTTCTTCTGCGCCATTTGGAAGTAGTTTTGGGTGGATGGTTAAGATCAAATAAGTTTATGTAGTGATATTCCAATAACTATTGGATACTGGCAAACAGGTAAGTTTCTCTCAGAAGGGTCAATGGGGGATTTTTGGTATCTATTTTAGTTTGTAGTTCAATACGATAAAGTAGTCTTTATCAATCTCCACAAGTACCTATATAAATATAGATGTAATTCCTCGAGTGGATCCAAAAACTTCTCTGCAAAATGGAATCAGATTGATTAATTAGTCTCTCTAGTAAAATTTACTATCTTGATCGAAAAGTTCCAATGAGGATTATGGAAGAAGGAGTCGGAGGCAATTTATGGAGTTTATAAACACGGACTTCTTATACAGTTGTACCAAGTAGTTAAAAGGGTAATCAGTTAAGACTTCAGGGAAAGATTGTAATCAAAATGAAGAGGATGAACTTGACAAAAGATGATTTATCAATTATTGGTAGTAAACAACTGTAACTCGTACCTATGTGGAAGTAAAGTGTCTATAAACTTTGCTAATTCGATCGAGCAACTATCAATACAACAATTCGAGAGAGTGATCTTTTGCGCGCTAACTGAAACTACACAATATGCGCGAACAAGGAACAATCAAAGAGTGCAAATTCCCACACATTAGGAGAAAGGTGAGGGAGGAGGAAGGGAGCGTCTTAATTTTTCGTGAACTGAGAGTTGAATTACGAGAACCAAAAATTAGAGATTCAACTCAATTGATATCCAGTGAAAAGTCTTAAACAGATGACCACAATTGCAGAGGAAACTTTGAAATGATGGACAATATAGTATTTTGAAGATATTGATAATGATAACGAACTCGACAGGTGGTGATGTTTGGATTATGTTAGAATCTTGGAACCTTATCGTCAATTTGGTAACGTACAATTAACTATCTCAATAGTCAATTAAGTAAAGACTGAAAAACATGAATCGGACTTAGAATATCAGTACATGTTGTAAAATAATCTGTTACCATTATGTCTATCGTCAGTCACCATTAATTTAACAATAATCAGACACCTTCACACAGTGTTCCTTCAGATATTATCCATTTATGAAATAGCTTCTTTCCGTAATTTTGCATCAATTTTTCAATCAATTTGTCTCTTCCTCTTGTAGTGCACTTCACTCGACTAGTACTGGCTCAACTAGGACTGGGCAATTCGTGGAGATCTCTCGCACGATTTTCCTCCCTGATTCGCTGGAACCAGCGTAAATTTCCCATTTCCTAACCGAAAGAAAAAGAGCCTCTCTATTCCAGAATTATCATATGACACGACCCATTTGCGACATCAAACATTCAGTTTCGTATTCTTTGATAAATGAATCTTACTTATGATCCCTCTTTAACCATACTCAATTCAACACTTTCCAAATATCGATCCTGTCTTTGATTTTTTATATTGTTGCTCTGATACTATATTGTTTATTTCTACAGAGATTTTGTACTTTCCGCCAATCAACGGATTCGTCTGAAGCTGAACCCAACCTCCTCCACTTAGCGGAACCATCCATTTTGGTGCTGCTTTCAGATTATTTTTTTTTTTTTTTTTTTTGGCCCTTTTGAGTTTTTTTGCAATTTCTTTTCTGCGAACCTTTTGGTTTTATTTCTAACTTAGTTCACATTCATTCACAGTCCCTTATTTTTCTTTACAAATCCATTGAAAACCAAGACTATTAGTAAAGGATAGTTATATAAAAAAACTGTACATCTTTTTTTAAAGATTGTCGAAATTGTAAAGTTAGAGAACAAAGCTTCCTAAGTTACTGAAAAATACAAAGGGAGGAAAACATAATCCAACAGGAATACAATTTTTTCTTCATCTTTGATTGTGTTACTCCTGAACAATTTCTTCTCCATAATGTCAAAACGTCAATCAATACCCTCGGATTTGCCTTCAAAAAGACATCAGAAAGATGATTCAAACTTGCTTTCATCAACTTCAAGGTCATCAGTAGCTCCTATGCTTAACTGTGTTCCAGAATCCATATTACCAATAATCCATCCCCCTTTTAAATCAACAGATTTTTTTACTGACCTTAAAACTGATGTTTCGGATCCAAATACTTCTCATCAAATTAATAAAATTATAAAATATTTTCCTCCTCCTGTTCCTAATTATCTTTCTCAAGAGGTAAATTTACAACTGGGGATGATGATACCTTTTATATACCCTACGCCACCATTAATGAAAATGGACCCAAATTTATCAAAAAATGACCCATTATACGGGAAAAGTATGTATATAACGGCACCTCCATTACCCTTTCCTCCTCCAAATTATATGAGTTATCCCTTGATATCAGATAATTCTTCATTGGTACCTGGTGAAGTTTTTGAATCATTTTTAGATGCTCTGACCAAATTGACTCGTATAGACATGGTTGTTGCAAGTGCAGCAGGTTCTTTATATGATATGAAAGCACAGGCAGATCAGGAAGGGTTCACTATTCTAAAACATGAAACAGAGAAGAAATTGAGTTTAGAAAACTCCAAAAATTCTGCAAGCAATGGCGATGATGAAAGTAAAACCGGAGTAGGAGCTTATACATATGATCCACAAGACTCTCTTGAATATGATACCGAATTTGAAGATTATATGGATTACGCAAACAACATAGATATGGTTGAAGAATACGATAAGCATGATACTGTTAATCCTAATACATATGAACTTAGGAAGCCGTTACCTAAAAGGTATCGTGAAATTTCTACAAAGGTGAGCGACATTAGGGGAAAATTATCAAGAAATGCTGAAATTTCATCTGAAAATGAACACGAAGAAGAACTACATCTGGAAGAAATTAAGGAGAGAGAATATTCTAGTGCGGAGGTAGAAGCAGATTATGACAAGGACGAAATTGATGAATTTTCAAATTTTCTGTCCAATGTTAAACCTTTGAAACTTCCATTAAGTGCATCGAAATTTTTCTCAACCCATACCTTAAATAAAGAAACTAGTCGTGGGTATAATAAAGATAACAAAAGAGAAACTATATTAAATAATTTGCAGGAGATCAATGAATTTGAAATGGCAAATCAAGAAGAGATATATCTTGCATTGAAGGGTCAACTTTTAAGAAGATTAGACAATCTTAATGATTCTAAAATCCTAATGAACTCTGAAAATTCCGATATTAAGGATAAGGCTTTATTGATTTCTAAAAAATCCCTACAAGAGGATAGGGATGATGATTTGGTTGGAATGAAATTATTGGAATATTACCAATTATTGGATATTGCCTTAATATTCTACCAGGATTCAAATAGAGCATATAAATCAATGAATCAAGTTATGTTAAATAAACTTGCAAAATTAAAGAATTTTTTTGAATATCAAAAGGATGTGTTTGAAAACATCTTAGATAATGAGTCTGATTTACCTTCAGTATTGGATATTAAAAGTAAAGACTCAGGGAAAATATTCTCCGGTATATCTAATAAAGATATTAATACATATTTAAAAGAAGGAATAAAAATAATACAACAGCACAAGCAAGATAATAGACAAGGAGAGCCTCAATTGTTAAGTTTGAGTGATTATCATGTTATTCTCAATCATACTAGTCTGTTAGTTTATGATTTTATGCCATTAGTTTCAGAAAATGAATTTAAATTAATTACCGGAGATTTGCCTAATCATAAACTCAATGGTACATCGAATGATTCAAAAAATTCAAAAAATAGTCCAAGTGGAAATGTTAAACATCAGATATTTCAAAGTTCACTTTATGATCCAATAACTTCTGGATCTGATACAAATATGTCAGAAGCAAATAGTTCAGGAACTCCAAAGAGAAGAGGTAGAAGGTCTGCTGGTGCATCTATTAATAATGGTCCTGGAGACAAATTAATGGAAGGAGAAAAGGGCTATCAGAAATATTCTGAAACTTTATTGTTAGCGAAGATTATGAAACAGTACATCCCACCTCAAGGAATAAAACCTGATGAATTGACTAATGATTTAGAACAAATGTTAATTGAAACAAAATGGCCAGTTCAAAATAAGTAAACTTACAGAATATACATTAAATGATTTTCATTTCTCCTAGCATACATGAAATTCTTAAGAGTGGTTTTTTTCTTCTTATAGTATACAACATATGAAAAATATATGACTAACGTTCAACAACAAAAAAAATAGTGTTACAAGTAAAATAAAGGATACAGAGATAGTTAACAAACAACAACAGAAAAAGATTGGGATAACAATAAAAAAAAACGGGAACATAAATGGTAGAACAATTCAAAACTCAATCAATTAAGAAAGGTATTGATCTTGACTTCTTCATAAATTTTTTCTTTCAAAGTCACCTAAAAGAATAATCAGAAACTTCTCTATTATGAGAATCCATCAAAATCAATATTCTTCAAATTGCGAATAAATAGCAATTACAACATTAGCAATCCCTATGACAAATGGGAATCCACCTAAAAGTTGAGCAAATTTTTGATAAAAATCAAGTTGAATAACAACATGATTAGCAACAGCTGAATATAAACCATCTACTTTTGCAATATCAAAATGGAATGGAGTTGATAAGAAATAGAATAACAATACTTTACTTAAAGCAAAAGTAAATGGATCATATTCATAAATTCTGCCAAATAATTCAGTTTCATCTTCAAAAGTAATGAGTCTTCTGGTGAAATTAATATAATAAGAAGCAATTATTGGAAGTACAAATGAAATAAAACCCCAAGTAAGTAAAGTTGAAATTGGTCCATAAGCAAGTAATACTGAAAAATCTGGAAGTAAATACTTTGATTCATTTAAAAACAGTATATTGTCTTTCAAAATTGGATGAATACTATTATTATCTTTAATTGCAACCAATGGAACAAAATAGTACACATAAAATAAAAATTCGATTAAAATTTCCAAAAAGTTTAAAGTAACAGATTTAGACAAGTTTTCTCTTAATTCACCATCAATATCAACAGTTGAAATCCCAACACTATCAGTAAATTCTAATACCTTTTCATAAGTGTCTTCATAAAATTTAATTGCAGGATCAACAACCCAAGCTTTAATATCTAAAGGTGGACCTGCCTCATAATCTTTATCTTCAGCTTCTTCTTTGTCTTCATCTTCTTCTTCTTCTTCTTCTTCTTCTTCTCCTTCGACATCTTCTTCGTCATCTTCACCAGCTGCTCCTACTTCATTTTCTTCTGTTAAAATTTCAGTTTCATCAATTTCTGCATCAAGTGCTGCTTGAACTGCTGCAATTCCTTCATCAGGATTCTTTGCAATATATTCAGTAACTTTATCAATTAATATCTTTTTGGTATCCTTACTCAAGGCATGGATACCTAATCTGTGACAGATTTCGCTTAGTTCTGCTTTTTTAAGACTTTGAAATTCGGACATTGTTATGTTAAGAAAATTTGAATTTATTTAAGAAAAACTTGAGTTACTTTAAAATACAAAAACAAAAAGATAACTTAGTGGTGTTTAAAGAAATCGATTTGATATGTTTTACCAAAAAAAAAAAGTAAACAATTACAATACTTGTATTCTCTGCGTAGCAATTACGACAACAAAAACAACAAGGATTGATTTTGATGTAAATCCCAAAGAAAGCAGAACGAAAATATCAAAATACGAACGATCATGCTCTGAGTTTGTTTACATTTGCTTATTGTATAATTGCCCTACTTAGTGTTTATGGTTTACACACACAAAAGGCTTTCAATGGGGGGGCCTTTGATTTCGCATCCTACATTCAAATTTCAATCGTCTACCACAACTAGACGATTGTAAACAATATTTTTGGTGAGCTTTAAATTCAAAATAGATCATGTGATTGAATTTGCCACAAGACTTTCCCATTTTTTTTTTTTTCTGTTTCTGAGCTAATGAGTTTGAAGTACGAAAGTGATCAATTCCATATCAAATATAGTTCGATTCTTGCATTTAGTGACAAAAACAATTTCGCAACTACTTGCAGACCAAACTTTTAGAAAATTCAAAAACAACAACTTCTGTTTATTGGAGTTTAGTCGAGAGATCACATCATATTAGAAAGAATAGATACTGGTTACTGTTAATATTCTTTAAGAGATCAAAGAAGAACCAGCCTTGTAACTTATAGACCCAATTCAGTGTTTTGTTTATATTTATATATTTATTTATGTTCATATAAGTTTACCTTTATACTCAAGCAAAGTATAATTATCAATTTCTTTAAACAAAAGTAAAGTCTTTGATTTCGATATGATTCGATTTAAAATTAATAAACCATCTTTGGGTCGACTATTACATTCCTCAAGTATTCAATGGGCCTCCACATTCAAAGAACCTCCAAGAGTAAACCCAGTAGGAGTACAATATTTATCAAAAAATCTTCAAAAGAAAATTTTCCCAAAATCTAAACCTATTAAGGAAGACCCAGTATTACTAAGTATATCAAAGAGACATTTAAAAGATAATGATTTATTGGGGAAACCTACTCAGATTTCAGATCCAATTGATATTAAAAATTTTCCTCTGTTGGTAGGAAATAACACTTTAGATGAGCATTTTTATAAGTTAGGAGTCAAACTGTATGATCCTTATCTTTCAATGGCAGAAACATTTCTTTCTAAAGATAAAACCAAAATACCTGAAAAACCTCAGAAATGGGAATTTAAATCCGGATGGACAAGGTATGTACCTGGAGAAAATCCTCGATCTGTACCTTATCCATTGGAAGATGAAATAGTATTTGATGTTGAAGTGATGTATAAAGTATCACCATATGCTGTTTTAGCTACCGCAGTGACTAAAAAGGCATGGTATGGTTGGGTATCCCCATTATTAACTGAACATGCTAAGGATGTTTCTTACAATGATTATGAACATCTCATGCCAATGAATTGTTTAAATGAACCAAAATTGATTATTGGTTATAATGTAGGATTTGATAGAGCAAGGGTATTTGATGAATACAATATTAAACAATCCAAAGCGTTTTACTTGGATGGAATGGCTCTACATGTTGCAATCACTGGAATTTGTTCTAGGCAAAGACCGAAATGGTTACAACATAAGAAAAATAGGAAGCTTATAGAGGAACAGGATTCAAAAGAACAAGAAGAAGAGTCTGAAATTGGTCATGAAGAAGGTTCTGAAATTAGAAATACTCAAGGAACTGAAGCTCATGAATTATATGGCAAGGATGGATTTGTTATAGATATTAATAGAGAATTAAGTGATGATCCTTGGTTAAACAAATCGGCTCCAAATTCATTAGCAGTCGTTGCAAAGCATCACTGTAATATTGAATTAGATAAATCAATTCGGGATTATTTTACTACGAAAGACCCTAAAGAAATCATTGACAACTTTCAGGAACTTATGGATTATTGTTCATCTGATGTCACTGCAACTTATGATGTAACTTCCAAATTACTTCCTGAATTCAGAGAAAAAGTCCCCCATCCAGTTTCATTTGCAGCATTAAGACATCTTGGTACAACTTTTCTACCCACAACTAAGAAATGGAATGTATACCTTGAGACGGCGGAAAGGATATATCTTGAACATAAGAAAATAATTACTGATAATTTATTTCATTCTGTTATGAATTTGATCAATTATATTGAAGATTCTAAAGTTGGAGAACCAGATTGGAAGAATGATCCTTGGTTATCGCAATTAGATTGGACAATCAAGCAACCAAGATTCAAAAAAGATGGTTTGCCAACCAAGAGACAAGCATATTTAACTGGATACCCTGAATGGTATAGAGATCTATATAAATCTTTAAATGCAGACAAGATATCTACAAAAGAAATGAATTTATCAATAAGAACAAGAAATACTGCTTTATTTTTGAAACTTTCTTGGAACGGTTATCCATTATTTTGGACTGACTCTCATGGTTGGTGTTTCAAAGTACCGTATGATGAAAATGTTATAGAAGAACTTCAGAAGAAGAAATATTTAAAAATTAATCTTGGAGATGAAGAATTGAACAAGTATTATGATCAATTATATTCTGGCGGAGGGTATGAATTGTTTAAGATACCTCACCCCAACGGTCCAAAACATAGATGTACTAGTGTTCTTGGTAAAAGCTTCCTTAGATTTTTTGAGGACGGTACTCTTAGTTCAGAATTTGAATTTGCAAAAGAGATTTTAGATTTGCAGGCTCAGTCATCGTATTGGATGGGAAATAGACAAAGAATTAAAGATCAAATGGTTGTATTTAATGATCCAACTCAAGAAAATAACCAATTTTTTGCTTCTAAAGAGGAAGCATCAGCACATCCAGAAATGGGGGTGATTTTGCCAAAGATTTGCTCAATGGGAACGATTACCAGGAGAGCGGTTGAGAATACTTGGCTTACCGCTTCTAATTCCAAAAAGACAAGGTTAGGTTCAGAATTGAAGGCAATGATAGAAGTTCCTAAGGGATATGCATTTGTTGGTGCTGATGTTGACTCTGAAGAGTTATGGATTGCTTCATTAATTGGGGATTCTGTGTTTAAATTTCATGGAGCGACAGCCCTTGGTTGGATGACATTAGAAGGTACCAAAAACGAAAAGACAGATTTACATTCAAAGACAGCAGAAATTTTGGGTATTCTGAGAGGAGACGCTAAAGTTTTCAATTACGGGAGAATTTATGGAGCAGGTATTAAATTTGCTACTCAATTACTATCAAGATTCAATCCTAATATTTCAGAAACTGAAGCATCGACAATAGCTCATCGATTATACGAGAAAACTAAAGGTAGTTCAGAAAAGTCAAGGGTACTTCCAAGGAGAACCTATTATGGAGGATCTGAATCGGTCATGTTTAATAGATTAGAAGCAATTGCGTATGAGGAAAATCCAAGAACTCCTGTATTGGGAGCTTCTATTACTGCTGCATTGAATAAGAAGAATTTAGGAACGAATACATTTCTTCCTTCAAGAGTAAATTGGACAATCCAAAGTTCAGGAGTTGATTACTTACATTTATTAATAATTTCAATGGAATACTTGAGTGAAAAATTTGGTGTTCCATTAAGATTAGCAATCACTGTTCACGATGAGTTAAGGTATATTTGTAAAGAAGAGGATAAGTATAAAGTGGCTCTATTGTTACAAATAAGTAATTTGTGGACTAGAGGGATGTTTTGTGAACAAGTTGGAATTAGTGAAATTCCTCAATCTTGTGCATTTTTCTCAGAAGTTGATATTGACTCAGTGTTGAGAAAAGAAGTGACTATGGATTGTATTACTCCTTCACACCCTGATGCAATTCCACCTGGTGAATCTCTTGGTATCAATGAATTGCTTAAAAAATTCAATAATGAAATGATTAAGCCAGATGAGAAATTTTCTTTTGATTTTGATTCAATACCATATGAACCTCGAACTCCAATTATAAATCAATTGGTAAAGGAATTTTCTGGAGAGAAAAATGATGCTTGGATTCAATTGCAATGTTCAACTACCAAGCAAGAAATTAAAGATTGCATTAAAGAACTCAAACAATCCGAGACAACTCACAAGAAGAAAGTAGCACCATTTGATCTACTGGTGAAGAAAAAGAAATCTACTAGACAATCAAATTCAAAGGGGAAAGAAATAACGATTAAAGAAAATGCAGATAAATTGCTTGCAGAAGTTTTAAACCCCAAAAAGTCAACCGTTTTGAAAGCTCCTATGAGAAAAGAGTTAGATCAACTCAACATTGATGAAGAATGGTCTTCTAGCATCATGAATAATGTTGAAGAAGTTGAAGTAGATACAGATGGAGATGAATTACTTGCAGAAATGATTAGAATAGATAGTGATATTGTGAATCAGAGGAATTTTGATCTGAAAGCAAAACGACGAAGAAGTCGTTGAACGAATTGAGTACTAACATTAAGAGAGAGAAGTCTTCGAAAGCGGAAAAAAAAAAGAAACCGAAAAAGAATCCATTCTATATCTAATAGTAATATCAATCCAATATCTGCAACTCTTTTAAATAACTAGTGATGAATTGATTTTTCACTGTTAATCCGCATTGCAACCTACAATTGAAGTGTTACCTAACATATCATTAAACCTTATGCTTTAATCTAAATTTGTTTCTATATTCCTCCAATACAATTGATTCAAAGTTGAGAATTGTCTCTTGTTCCTTGAGCATTAATTTCCCTACCAAAAGTGAACGCTACTAAAATGTCAATTTCCAATCTAATCATTGAGATTACCTATGAGAACTATATATTGTAAAGCATTTAAGCTGAGAGTTTTTTCTATATACCCAAATATCAGAAATCCAACAAATTGTTTGAGATTTCTGAAATGATATTACGAATTATGATAAAATTTTACGATAGGCTGAAGTTGTAGTGAAGAATTTGATCGAGTTGAGAGTAGGAGACGAAAGGGTGTGAGGGAGAAGGTGAGAGTGAGAGTGAGAGCGAGAGTGAGAGAGACAGTGCGAGTGAGAGACACAGTGAGAGTGACAGTGAGAGCGAGAGTGTGCGAGAGTGTACGTATCTACAACTGAGTGTGAGAGCATAGGGAAGTGTGTGTGTGTGTATATCAGCGAGAGAGGGGTCGGTGTAGTTTAAGAGAGATGAGAGTATGTCAAAATGTAAATATGTATCAAAGTGTAATCAGTGATAGGTGTTCTTCAATATGTATCTGGTGAGTATATAGAACCCAATATCTTGGGCAAGTATTTTTCTCAAAAATTGGTGCAATTTTGGTGAAAATATTATATTTCTCTCTGAATGAGCCCTTGCGAATTCAGTAAGCGCAATGAATCAGCTGGTTGTCTTGGGAAAGCTCTCTACTAAGATTGAAATGGCAGAGGTTGAGGGAAAGGTAAGATGTCTACTACTAACGGTAAAATTTTACAATAAAATAACAAGAAACTGAGATGAATTTGATCGCTTCCAATATGTCATCCCAAAACCCAAACTCAATTGAAATATAAGTGAGTTCTTCATGGATCAATCCGATGACAACCAAAAAATTTCAAATCCAATGGAATCATATTAGCCGCGTAGAGTCTCAAATTTAGCACGTCAAGATATAATAGCCGGTGTACGGATGTACATATTGAACTATTTTGGTTCCATTTTCTGACAGAACTGCAATTGCTGTTGCATGCAAGTGCGGCCAAAATAGAAGAAATGTTCCCCCATTGAGAAATCCTGGCTAAATCTAAGTGCTGTAACAGAGATTATTCAATCAGAGCAGTTATGAATAAGGCATTGATTTCGAGTTTATTTCAAGTTCATTTCAGCTTTTGTTTAAACTCCATTCCGAGTAGTTATTTAAATAATTCGTTAAACCCGGGCGGTACAACGGTTCCGAGTGCTTCATGTGGCTCTCTTTATATGTTAGTAAGTCAGATTACCGGTTAGTTGAGACATTCTTAGGTTCAACCGCTCGGTCCGGTTAGTTCATAATCAATAGTGCGGGAAATAACGATTCTTCGTACTGTTGGAACAAAAAAATTTTGATTGCGAGAATTTGGACGGAAAAAAAAAAAACAAAAAAAAAAAAAAAAAAAAAACAAAA